>CAKOAT010330709.1:522949-590708 GCA_932364175.1 Eruca vesicaria subsp. sativa
TGATGTCTTGCATTATTGCATTGTTTTATCTACTCTTTTGCATTCCTTTTCATCATGTAGAATAGGTTTTAGCCATGTTTAGGTTGCATTTTGCATACATGAGTCCCTTTTAGGTATTGGAGCATCACATGGAGCTTTTGGAAGCATTTGGGGTTCATTAGAGGCTCAAAAGAAGCAAAAGGAGTGATCTAGACCCGGAGAGATCCACAGCGACCGACTCACAGCGGCCCTGCCTGGTCGCTGTAGCCAGACACTCACAGCGGGCAACATGGA
This sequence comes from Eruca vesicaria subsp. sativa, assembly GCA_932364175.1. Classification (NCBI taxonomy): domain Eukaryota; kingdom Viridiplantae; phylum Streptophyta; class Magnoliopsida; order Brassicales; family Brassicaceae; genus Eruca; species Eruca vesicaria. The sequence continues at coordinate 523,223 of CAKOAT010330709.1, forward strand.
GCGGGTGAGCCAAGCCGCTCCCAAGCGCAGCGACCGACCCACAGCGGCTCCAACCAGCCGCGCGCCTTGAATTGCAGCGGGTGCCTGGAGCGGGTCACCCTAGCCGCTCCACCCGCATCCCACACAGCGACCAGGGTGCAGCGGGTGTGCCTGGCCGCTGCGCGTCTATTTCTTGTGACGATTTTATGATTTTCTAAGGACCTTTTTGCAATTGTTGTGCACGTTTTTTGCACTTGGAAAACCTAATGTTTAAGCACCTTGTAGCCACCTTTGGCAGATTATCTTTTGATTATTGAAAGAACACAAAAACTCTTGAGAGGAATTGATCCTTTTGATTTCCATTGTATGTTTTTGTGCTTCTGTTGATTATTCCACCTGTTTCTCTACATGATTAATCTGAAATCCACCATGGGTTTAAGGATAATCATGGAGATTAGTGAGTAATCACCCCTTGGATTCATGGGTTAGGGTGATTTAAGGTGATTAGGTTAGAGCTAAGATGTTTTAAGTGTAGATTTCTCTTGTTCCTTGCATATTAGAGTAGTCTTAAAGCTTCCTTTGAATTGATCACTCAAAGGTTGATCTCTAGACATTTCTCAGCCGACAGGTGTTCGATGAAATGTCTGAGTCAACTCCTTTAAGCTTTTAACAGTCTTTACCAGGGACACTTGTTGTTAAAGGTGTTAAAATGGCTATTAGATCCGTTCTTAATGATTGCTTGCATGTTATTCAACCAAAGACATTTGATGCTTGNACCCAAGGTCTAAATCCCAATACCCATGAGTTCTCCTTCCCAATAGTTTAAAAGTATCATTTTTGTTATTTGCATTCTAGTTTTAGTTAACTTCAAAACCAACCAAACATTCGATTGCACTTAGATTAAGTTAGTACTTGCATTCTCGGTGCTTTTAAATCCCTCAGAACTGGTTCGACAACTTACTTCACAATCTATATTACAACATTTGTTTTACGAGCCTCAAAAACTCCTAACATCAGTTAACGTCTACAATATTTGTTAACAGCGAACACATTTATTAACGCGAAGCGTAAAAATAATTGTTAACACCTAACACTTCTGTTAACATCTACATTATTTGTTAACCGCTAACACGACGTCGAATCTAAAACCCAGAAAATTGATATCATCAAAAAATTGAGGATTCAAAGCCACTTATGAAAAAAATAATGAGATTTAAAATTTAATTGTATATAGAATGATAGAGATTTGTAAAATAATTAGGGATTGGAGAGAAAAAAAAGGTCAAAATTGAGGATTCAAAACCACTTATGAAAAAATAATGAAATTTAAAATTTAATTGTATATAGAATAATAGAGATTTGTAAAATAATTAGGGATTGAAGAGAGAAAAAAAAGAGGGGAGATGTCAAAAAGAGAAGAGAGAGTGTAGAGAAAGGCAAAATGGTCCAAAGGAAAGTGATTGTCAGGGCAATTCTCTAATTATAGGTGCCAAATAGGGCACTTTAGCCAATTATCTCTTGTTTTTTTTCTTCATTGTATATATATAATCTTTTGATAAAATATGTTATTGTAAGGTATTCATATGCCTTCCCACATTTTAAATTTTTTGGTCATCAGTCGGTTTGCCTCCAAAAGCAACTAGAACATTTGATCTTAACATGCATAGCTGTGATTTTTTTTTTCCAGTCACGGGATACTGAAAACATGCTTACAAAGTCATTGGCTCCTAAAGCATTCAAACATAGCTCGTGAGTAAACCAATTATTGTAGCTATTAAACATCGACTATTGGAACATGACCCTACGAAAAGAAGGACACTACGTGTCTACAAAAACCTTATCTTTTTAAATTTGGTAGATCTCACATGTTCGCAATATATATGGACGAGTAATAATCATTTCAACTTATTACAGTTCATATAAATTATTGTGATCATGAGGCATGATCCTTTGAAAACTAGTATACTAAATGTGTACAAACACATTTTTCATTTTTGTTTCTTAGTTTTGAAATTTTGTCGATCTAACATGTGACTTAATAGATGACACTGTATATTTTTTTTCCAAATATATATTATATGTCCACAAATTAGTACAAGCTACGATGATGAATAGTAGTCAAATGGAAAATGAATGTTTATAATTTATCTAATATAAACAAAACTTTACTTGTGGAATCATATAGCATGCATCCAATTCCGTACTTTTTGCTTCATATGACATACATTACACAGCAGAACTTGCTACTGACACCAATGTTTTACTTCTCTCAGTGCCACACACATGCACACCATTATTTTTTTACGTAAAGTTGTTTTTGGTCAACGGTTGTCTTTGCTCTTTTTCCTTTTGGTCAACAGTTGTTTTTGCTCCCTTAATATTTAGTCTTCTAATATCAAAACTAGATTCTAAATTACTAATCCACGGTTAAAAGAACAAAAATATTTTTACTAGATATAATTCAATAAAAATAAATAAATGTTAGGTGTATATGATAATATTATATAATTATTGCTCCATGTTTCTATTAAATATAAAATTAAATATAAAATCTTATTTTATTTTCTAAATCCATATTACGAATTATTCATCTATGTATTTTTTGTTTAAAAAAATAGATATAGAAAATATTTTATTATAAAATTAATGTTAATTTATTGATTTAACAACTTATTTGTATAGTCTTTAATTCTATATGAATTGTTTTCGTTTAAATGAATATGTTTCATATATATATAAATACAAGACTAATCAGTTAATTACTCATTTCATTCGATTCATCCACTAATCTGTTCCGGGTCGAGGACTCCTTCTCCATATTAAATGAAAATATTTAGTATTTAAACTTGCAAAAACTAGTTTTTATAAATTATTTAAGTGTTTTAATAAAATTTTATTTTATCGAACCATTTTTATTAAGATTAGGGAGTTCTAAATTTTACGGGAAACTCAACTAAAAGTATATTAGTAGAGATATTTTCGATTGGATTTCTCGTGAAATTGAGGATTCCATAATTAAGTATCAATATATATATATATATATATATATATATATGTATGTATATATATATATATCTATATTTTTAGATATCAGAGGTGAAAACCTCCCCATTGGAAATAATCTAAGAGCACCTGCATTGATCATTTTTTGCATAAATACTTCAGCATAAAAATTAACATAACAATTAGAAACATGAAAAAGTGTAGAAAACACAACAAATATTTCGTGGGAAGAGCCTTTTGGTTAATGATGGGAGATTAATTCTCCAGGTGTCAACACCACATATTTTCATCTACATAAATTTAACTATATAATTATCTCATCACTATATATATGTCGATAGGTTTTGGTAAAGAAATCCATGACTAATGATGCTCTAAGACTGACCTTACACAAAGTTTTTATTCCCTTTATATTTGATCATATATAATGTTTTTATATTCCTACACATACCTTTTTCTGACAACAAAATGTCTTTGGATCGATCACACAATACCTAAAACATTTTTGGACTATTTCTAATAGATCGATCTATTTTTCTTTTCAAAATAAAATAATTCTATAATAGAGTTAATTTTTACTCTAATGATAATTTAATTTGAAGTGGAATATATAATAATAAATAAATAACTCTGTTTATAAATAAATTTTATTTTTATTTTATTCTAGATTGAAAAATAGAAATAAACATAGAAATTATTTTATTCTAAATTTTATTTTTTAGTGAAAAATACATTCATGCCCATATAGCTTTGGCACCGCAAAATCAACACATGGCTCGTGAGTAACCAAATTATTTGAGTCACATAACTTTTTGAAAATGAACACGACCCTATGAAAACGAAAGGTAGAACACATGATTCATTTTTCTTCTTGTTTGAAGTTTTGATCCCACATGTGACTTAAAGGCTGTATTTTTGTAATTTTTATTAAAATGTCCTCATACTAGTGTAGTTCTAAAAGCATGAAAATAATGTATTCCAATGATTTTTGAATTAATAGTATATCTGTTTACATTTTTTGTAAAATTATTAAACTCGCAAGTGCATGCAAGTTACCTAATTAGTTCATTATAAACAAACTGTAAATTAGCTATTTAAAATAAACTAATACATATTAAAACATTTATTGCGTCAAGTAGAATATTAATATAATTTAATAAATAAAATAGTTTTGAAAAAACATTCTTAGAATTATATTCTAACTCTTACTTCTACTTATTTAATACTAAGGATACAATACATGTTATACTTATAACAGATATAAATTAACCTAACATCATATACAGGCAGAACTTAATTCAGTGGTATTATACGTATGAAATTTATAAAGATCTTACAGTTTTGAACAATACAGTGACGTCCAATTCATCATGTATATTTACTTTTTTTTTAGAGAGACCGAAGCATCATAATAAAATTACGAACATTATATAGTAATTACCTATGATAAAGTTTCAACTAATAAACCTCTTACAATTAATTGATGTATATTCTGCTACATATCTTATAATAAATATGATTTTAAAGATTGGATCGAGCAAAATATTTACTATTTAGAATCCTATCTAAATTTTCACTTCTACTTATTTTATAAATTCAAATAATAATATTTAAATTAATGATTCATCAGTCAAAAATCATAAAAAACATGATGGATAAATAAAAACCTAAAAGTATGGAGTAAAATATTTAGAATTTAATCACAATCCTTATCTATACTATTATTTACGAATTAATTTTTTACTTCTGAACTTCTACGATGAAAATTAAAGCAGAAAATAACGGTTATACTCTTAAAAATAAAATATATAAATTAGTCAAAAATAAATTTAAAATTTATATGCTTAGTTAAGTGACTAAAATGAAAAATAATAAGAATTATCCAAAGTCAAACAATATATTTTAAAATTTAAAAATAATTCTTATATATATTGTGTCATTATCTGGAATTTTTATTAGTAAAAAGTTACAAATTAAAAAACAGAAAATATATAATAAATATTAAACAAGTAAAATTCTTAATTTTATATATTTGAAAATATAACATTGAGTATTTTTAGAAATTTATTTGTTAATAATAAAAATAATATACCATTTAAATATTAAAAATTATATACTACGCATCCGAGCTACCATGTTACATTAGAGCGGTTAATATCATTTATACTCTAAATGAATAAAATATATAAATTATCCAAAAATAAAAACAGATATAAATTTGATTTGATTACATAAGTGATTAAAAGTTAAAAATAATTAGAATTATTGAAAATCTAAAAAAATCAAAATGCAAAAAAAAATCAAAAATAATTCATATATATTGTGTCATTATCTGAAAGTATTTGTTAATAAGAAAGTTACAAATTCCAAAACAGAAAAATACATGACAAGTAAAATTCTTAGTTTTATATAACTGGAAAGAGAAAATTGATTGATTGAAGAATATTCTTTCTCAATAATGAATACAGTATACAATTAATTGTTCAAAAGAAACTATATTACGTAAGAAATTTTCAATGAAAGCATAAATAATAATTTATCAGTATAATTTTTCAAATAATAGTAATAATTTAAATTGATGATCAGTGAAAATCATAAGAAAAATAAGAAAAAATACTTAAAATTGTGGAGCTGAATATTTGTAATTCTATATTATTCTTATTTTTACTTAATTTTATAAAAATAGTATTACATAAAATCATAAAACACCATAAATAAGCAAAATTACATAAAATTATAGAGCAAAATATTTGGAATCTTTCAAAAAAATTATTTTTAATTATTTATAAAATTAAAATAGTAGTATTAATTTAAATTGATTAAAGGTATAAAAACATGAAAAATAAACCAAGATCAACATAACATGATTAGCCCAGAGCACAGAGGCATACATAGTGACTAGTTTAGCAAAGAAGGACAGAGTACAAATCAAAATTTGTGGTGGCATAACCACACGTCCACACCATATTAAAAGTAAACAAGCTAGCCCCAAGTCTTATATATAATATAGGCAACATATCAGATAATAGAATGGATCCAGAAAGGAGCATGGTTAAGCATTGTTGCACCTAGAGGTTCAAAGGAATGAACCGTACCAGAGGCTAGATCGTATGAACCAAGACCATGGCCAATGTAATAGATGGAATTAGGTTTGAGCCCCGGGTACATGCTTGACGAAAGACACAAGGCTTCACCCTTGCTAAGGAAGATGCATAGATCTCCAATATCTTCCGTGTAGCTAAAGTATCTGCTCTTTTCGTCTTCCCTAAACACCATGAACCGCTTGGTTTTGCTGTGTATGCCTTTCGCTTCCCCGTTGTTGTATTCATCTATGTGTGTACACTGTGTGTACCTGTTCAGAGATAGAAGTACGCTAAATCTTTAATCGAAGTTTCTTGGTTAAAAAAAAAAAAAAAAAAAAAAACAGATTTGAGAAACTTACGTACCACTTGACCAAGAAACGATCACCAGAGGGAGATTCCACCAAGTGCCTGCTCGTGAAACATCTATCCAACATCTCCCCAGGGATCTTAGGGAAGTTGCAGAGACGCACTTCTTGATACTTGATCTTCCTCTTCTCGTTGTTGTTGCTTAGATGCAGTGAACCCATGTAGAGACCCTTAGCACTCGTGAAATAGAAGGCTTTGTCTCTCTTGGAATACATGAGCTCAGAGGCTGGAACGAGAGGTAGAGAGGTCTCTATGTGAATCCACTCCAAGTTCAAACAAGGCTTGCATACACTTAGATGAGTTCCGCAAAACTTTGCAGCCACAGTGAAATCTTGGTCTTGGTCAGGACAAGAAGACGAAAGAGACAACTCAGTAGTAAAGGGACGCGGATGAAAACCAAGGGAAGGCAAAGGTATGACTCTTGGGGATGAGACAAGTGGCTTATACAGATCCGTCAGATTTATAGGGAGATCTTTACTATCCATAGAAGCAACCCATCCTTGCGATGATCCAACGAGTGTTTGACCAATCAGCTCCTTGGGAAGCTTCTTCTCGGAGGTAGTCACTACTTGTTCAGTCCTCGGGTCGAATATTCTGTATCTTACGATCCTGTCAACACCCTCCCGAGACTCTTTGACCGTCTTATCACTCAAAAGGAAACATGGAGATTCCGGCAAAGATGAGAAGAATCGAGCACTGACCACTCTATATGCCTGTCATCAGTATTCTAGTCAACACAACATATAATAAAACAGCGTGGAGTTTGGTGTTAATGTCTTACAGATAGATTCCTGACTCGGCTGATAAACAGAGACATATTTTCTTCTTCCTTTAGCTTGCTTCAGGAAGAAATAATATGCCCTAATTGATTATAGATAGCTTACAGGGTCGGCTCTGGAATATTTCTCTTTCCCTGAAGCCCTAGTTAGCTTTCTTTTCCTTGCTGCAAAAGCAACTTTGACCCTTTTTAACCGCCACAGCCCAAACCCAAACTACTTCAACTAGTCATTCGATAATGTTTAGGCCCTTTCTATTTCTTTAAATCGTAACCGAAATCGAATGAGTATCTGACTTGTGCATATCAATACTTAAAATTAAAATTATAAATCAAATATATTAGCTTTCAAAAAAGAAATCAAATATATTAGTTCAAGTGTGTATCTATCCCGTAACACCAACAAGTCTATTGCATTAGATGGATAGTGAATAAGTACGTACGTATTGAAACATAAAATCCGTGGACCATGGTTTTAGTCTTCAAGATGAAAATGTCTAAATAATTGTTAAAAATTTGAGACTCTTTTTCATAGAAAGTTAAAGCTAAGACGTAGCTAACTAATGTAAATAAACGTACATAGTTTCATCGTGTATTCGAGACTATCAAGAGTTCAACTACATATCACTTGAGGGATTTGAAATGTAAAATAGCAAAAGGTTGGTAAGAAAATTTAAAGCAATTGGTTGCAATGCATCTATCATAGTAATAATTATTTATACATGCCTCTGTCGAGATGTGGAGTAATAAATCTACGCATGCCACTGTCGAGATGTGGAGTAATAAATCTATGCATGCCTCTATCGTAGTAGTAGTTATGCATGTTTCTATCGAGGGATACATGTCTCTATTCACATGAAGTAAATACACTTGGCTTTGGAAAACGTAAACGAAGAAAATATCATTGAAAATTATTAATACGCGTGTTTATGCTTTTCCTTATTAAGAGTTTTCTTATTGCAAGGAGTAATGTTGGTCCATTTTCTCTGAACAACACTTTCGAGAGAAATAAGAGATAGAGTGTATATATTTTTAGAATCTGTCTCCCGGTGCTCAGAGTGTTCCTGCAGAAGAAAGTGCGAGAGATGGATACCAACCCTAAACCCTTCTTACTCTTCATCATAACTATTGTGATCGATGTTCTCCATCTTAACCCTCTATATAAAGAAGAGTGGAGAAAAGTGGATTCACATCACATTCAAAATCACAACATATTCTAAAAGATGAAAGGATTCAAAACCATGAGCAGATACACCAAATCTGGATTCAGCAAATCCTCTTCCACTCCTAAAGTCGGTACGTCAGAGAGAGTTTTCTCGGCCACTCCTAAATCTGAAAACCAACAACTTCCACCAGCTGAAGACATAGTTGATGACGATTTGGTTTCTCCATTCATCTACCCTAGTAACCTCAGATACAGTAGAAACGCTTTCAAGAAGATGACCAAAGAGGAAGATGCTGACGGCTCTGACTCCGAGAAGGGTCAAGAAGAGGAAGGCGACACCAATGACATTCCTACGGATCATGGCAACTCTTACTACGGACAAGGGTGGAACCAACAATCAGGCCCTTTCAGACGTAGCCCTATCCATCTCCCAATTTACCCTGGCTTGAGCTATGGAAATGATGGTTGCCCCGGTTGTAGCCACAACGGTTGTCCCGGGTGTGAGGGTTGCTCTGGTGGCTCCGGTAAATGCCCGGGATGTGGCCGAAACTATCCTTAAGAAGTGGAAAATGGGGCATGTGGTTGGTTGCTTCCTGAATTAAGTGGCCATAAGTTAGTTTGGTTATTTTCTTTTCTTTATTAATCAAGTGGGTTCTTACCACATTGTTGTTGTCGTCACTAAGTTTGTGTGTTTTTTCTTCTTTTTTTCCTGGTCAAGACTATAGCCACTTGTTAGGATTTAAATATATTCTATTGGAATGTTTCTATGTTATCATTTTTCTTTAAGGAATTTGTTGGATGCATATATATATATATATATATATATATATATCGTTTTACTTAGATATCGTAATGAGAAAGGAAAAAAGAAGTGATTAATAAATAGTTATACTAGGACAAATAAGCTTTTGACTTTGGGGTTGATAGTCTACTGAATAATGCGACCCGTTCAAGCATCTCTAGAATTTTTTTGAGGATAAACAATAAACCTACCAAAACAAAGAGAAACGCATCATGCGACCAAATTGTGTTCAAGACAAATGAAACTGATGATAAAATTTCAGGAGAACAAGTTTTGTCATCTGAGGTTTGTTTATCAGATTATCCTGAATTGGAAGCATCAGCTTTTAGTTCTAGAGAGGGAAAAGGTTCTTATTTTAATTTCTATACAACCACTCTTTGAACTGAGGAGTGAGATGAAATCTATTGCACCATATTTTTGTCCCATAAAAATTTAATTAAGTATTAATTGATACCAAATAGTAAAGCAAGTATACTGATCATGTGTAGTCAAGTATATGTCGCGTAAATGATAGGGAGAGCACGTTTAGTTATCCTAATACATCTCTTAAGGTTCCTCCTAGTGAATTAAAGTTATGGTACAATCTTCGAACCATTTCATATATATTGTGATGTTATGTATAGTACGAGCTAAAAGTTTAAACTAACTAATGTAGAGTACATAAGATGTTATACAAAAGGCTAGGTAAGGGAGTGAAGCAGAGGAAAACTGAGAGGAGGGAGAGAACCTCCGGCGTCGACACACCGAGGCCGGAGCAGGTCGGAGAAACTACTTTGTCGCTTTTGGTATCACCTTTATATCTAGTCTGATAATATAAAACGCTGTAAAGTTTGCGTATGCTGTCGCACGTTTTAATTTTTGTTCTCGCTCCAGAGCAAATAGAGTAACTGATCATATATAATGTGACTTCTTCTTCTTTCCAGTCACGCAATACTGAAAAGACATGATTATAAATTTGGACCGGTACCCACAAATTCAAACATGACTCATGCGTAAACCAAGTTATTGGAAATATTGAACATGACTTTTGAAATGTGTTCAAAAAACAAAACAAAAAAAAAAGAACATGACTTTTGAAAATGAACACCATCCTACGAAAACGAAAAGTACAACACAAGAAGTCTACAAACACATGATTCATTTTTTATTCTTCTTTTTCTTCTTAAAAGTTTTAATCCAACATGTGACTTTAAGGACTGTATTTTTGTAATTTTATTAGATGAGTGTCCACAAACTTGTGCAAGATAGATGATGCATCGTTGCGAAATGACATTAGTGGTTAAAAATATAAACCAAATCATTACTTGGAATCGAACTAAATATGAAGTGCGATAATAACACACATAAATCAATATTTTTTGCTTAGAATGACAGATCTTACACGCAGAACTTGCTACCAGTACCGATGATACTTCTCAGTAGCAATGTTTTCCATACACATTCCCCAAGTCTTTGATAGGTCAGTCTCAATTTACTGATTGACTTTTTTTTTTTGTTCTTTGTTTTTTTTCAACTACTGACATATATATACTTATTACATAATAGATGTTGATATTTGATAAAGGTGGTGAAATGTTATTACAAGATCCACCCCCCATTTTTTAAAAAGTTGTCTCAGTTGCAGTTGGTGTCGTAGCTTGCAAGACCGAGTAATTCTGGTCCCTCCAATCGCGGGTTGTTCTCAAAGCTGCACAATTGTTTTTGAGTAATTAGCAACACATTTTCATATGCAACTTTACCAGTTTTTTTTTTTTTTTTTTTTTTGTAAACTGGCTTAACTTTACCAGTTTTATATGCAATATCCAATTCAATTGTATCTGAGACAAAAAAAAATGATATGAAGGCCCATTTCTAGAGATGCAAAGAGCCTATGTGCTACAATATGTGGGCTTATTAGTCATAAATCTTTTAACCTCTTCCTAGTAATTAATTAGTACAGTATATAAGGACTAAATAAAGATTTGTTGAGAAAGGGAATCTAGAGATTGGATTCATCATTTTCACGGGAGATGAGAGATATAACACAATCATATCAATATACTAAACTACTTGGACGTATTAGATGATATAGTTAGTTGGTTTATTATGGTTAAGAGTTTACTCATTCCTCATGAGAAAACACTTTTTGCAATATGGGTGAGAATATTCAAAATGCAGGAGAAACACTATCAAGAAACTTTGTTGGCCCAAGTGAAACATTAAAAAACTTACTTCTCCAAAGGAATATATTCAAAAGGTCCTTCTGTTGGGATAGGTCCACACAAATCATTGTTCCTCACATCACTGAGAAAAAAATATATGTTATTAAGCAAGACCATGGAGTCAATAGGTTGGATGAAAAGGGCTTCAAAGGCTGAACTTACAAGACTTTAATGCTTGGAATTTTCCTAAGTTCTGTAGGGACTGAGCCAGTCAATCGGTTGTCATTGACCCGGCTGCAACATTAAAACAGTTCAGAGTATGAGGAGAAAGCATAACAAAGAATCTACCTAGCATACAACTTTTTAGGATAATAGCACCACAATTTGTTTTATGAATTACACAATAGTAGAACTAGTTACTTTACTCAGCAAATTTTCTTTTTCAGAATTTTAGAAACAACTTACAAAAAGACCAGTGACGTCAATTTCACCAAAGAAGTAGGAATATTCCCGGTAAGATTGTTGTTGTACAGATCGAAGCTGATGAGATTTTTCAGATTTCCAAGTTCAGAAGGTATAGTTCCTTGGATGTTGTTTTTGTAGAGCTCCCTGTGTCAATCAATTATAAGACAAGTAAAAAAGTTAATTAATCTACATTCTCTATTACATAATCAAATCTCGTAGTGGATGCTTTAGCTGCACTTTATGATATGTAACTTTATTTCCACTATCTAACTTTATAAAAGCTGGTACTGGGGAAAAAGTTAGAGAAAAGAGTATATGACATACAAAAACTGTAACTGTTCCAGATTCCCAAGCTCAGGTGCAATATGTCCTGAAAGGTTTGAATTACCCAAATCCCTGCAAAAAAAAAAAGAAAAGAGAAGAATATAATCAGAGATACATTTTTAAGAACAGAATACAAATCTTTATATCAAGGAGAAAGAGACAAAGCCATTACAAAACATATTAAACATTCTGAATCCGAGAATCTTCTAAAAGTATAAGAACTCACCAAGCATGGAACAAAAAAGTAAATCTAAATCAGTAGCAAAAGCATTCAGAAAATCATTGAGGTACAAGCAAAAATTGAACTGCTTAATAGATGGGATAACATTGAAGATTCTTTGGAGACTTTAAGGAATCCAATGACTTAAAAGAGTGATCTACACTTTGCAAAACATTAGAGCTTTAGATTTCCCCTTTTTTCATACTAGAAAGTAAAACAAAGAAAGTGTTTTTATTTTTTGCTTCTAACGCCGTACTCTGCATATGAATCTGTGAAAAAGGACTATATGATAAGATATTTTCACTACCCTTAGAAAGAACCAAATTAAAGTAACAAATGAAACCTGAATATAAACTAAATCTTCATTTGAGTTGACAACAGTCAAAAAAAAAAAAACATCTGGGCAAAAGCTAGAATTAATCAAAGAAATCTCCAATCATGATGACATTAATCGACTGAAAATTAAAAAAAAATATTTAATACGAAATTAGAAAACAAAACACATAAGCTATGTCTTCAAACAAATAGAGCAAAGAGAGAAAGAAGGTTCAATTCCGAGAAACATGGAGAACAGAATCTACAAACAATAGAATCGAAAAGAAGGATTCTTACACACGAGTGACGCGTTGGTCTTGGTTACAGGAGACATGGAACCAAGTGCAAGGAGTAACAAGATTCGGATCCCAGCTCTCGAGCACATGGTCTGGATCCGACAAGCTCTGTCGAAGAGCGTATAGAGCATCACCATCTGGGTTTGCCTCCACCAGGTTAATCAGAACCAAAGTTAGAGTCAGAGAAGCTACCAAGAAGAGCTCACAGTTCTTACGAGACGCCATGAGAGCTAACGAAAAAAAGAAAAAGAAGTTTAGGGTTTCGTTTACTCTCTCCCTTTACTCTCTCTTTGTTGAAGTTTGATGAAAACGATTACGGAAATGACGGATAGATATATACTCCCTCTGTTTCAATATAAGTGTCACTCTGCAGCTATGCACACGGATTAAGGAAACAATTAATTTTACATATTTCCTATATAAAAACACAATTACCCATACACCTAACCATATTTTAACCAATAGAAAAATAAATTACATAATAAAATTAATAAATTTTACATTGAAAACCGAAAACGACACTTATTTTGTAACACAAAAAAATCTCTACAATGACACTTAATATAAAACGGAGGGAGTACTACTTTTCAGTGTACTTTCTTACAGTTTTTTTAACAAAATACATTCCTGTCTTTTTTCTTTAATTTAATTGGTGTGGGATTTGCTTTAGCTTTGAAATTAAATAAACTATACAAATAAAAACCTTTGAACTTCTTGTTTTTTTCTGTCACAATCGTTTTATAATAATAGGGACCCACAACAGTAACAGTACCGCTTGATTTTAATGAGGAGAAGAAAACAGTAACGCTTGATTTTAATTTTGAGGAGAAGAAAAGTCTTTTCTAACGTTATTTTTGGTTTTAAAAGTCAAGTCTAGTCTTCTAGTGCTTGGTCAAAGAAGAGTAAAGAGGTTGAGTAGCGTTTGGTCAAAATTGGAAACTAGAGTTCACGCGGAAACTAACAGTGTTACTTTTGTATTGACTGGATTGCGTTACGGTTTGGTAAATCTGTATGGAATAAGTGCACTAAACTAAAAAAGAGATATTAAGTGCAACTCAAATTTTTAAAAAATATTTAAGTAAAAAGTCAATGAAATTCGAAATGTATTTAAGATGGAATCTGATCCGACAAACGCATAGTAGGTACTTAAATGTCTGGAATAAAAGCAACTCCACTTCTTCCTTTAAAATAATGAGATTAGATGACAAAATTAAGGGACAGATTGTTCTTTTTCACCTTAAAATTTTAATTTAAGGGGGTGATGATCGAATAATGAACATTCTTAACGAAAAATAGTCGTATGTAAAATTGAGAACCCAAAGTCGAGATCTGTAACGTTGATTGTGATGGGCTTTAGGCAGGCCAGGCCGAAAAAGGTCCTATCAACATCCCTAACGGCCTAAGAAAAGGCCAGCTATGTAGTTAAGTTTCTTACTAGAAAGCACATGTTGCCTTATGGGATGTGACCTAGGAATTGAACTAGGAACTCAACACAATGCTGATTTGTTGATACTGTAATCATTTCGTATGTAAACATATTTAAAGATATTTTTAGGATATTGTTTCAAGGAGGAATGTGATCCTTCAGAAAAAGTAGGAATGTGATCTTTGCATATAATAAAACACACAACAAGCAAGTATTCTTTAGAAATTGTTATTCTCTTCTGTAATGGTTATAATTAACTTCTGGTTGCACTGTTCATAGTCTTCAAGCCTACGGCATTGAATCTGGAACCAGCGGTCGTTTCTTGGGAAGGAAGAAAGCTTTAAAAATATGGTTTTAATGATTTGAAAAAACAAAGTGAGAGGATGTGATTGAATTTACCCAAAAATAGACCCTTTATTCCCTCACATTTCAACATCCTCTCCCATCAACCAGTTGGAATGTTAAGAAACAAACATGACAAGTTCAGGCGTCTCACTACGTCCAATTAATTTTTATTATTTAATTGATTTTTTTGGTGTATCTTCCTTTGTTTAAAATATTATCAAAATCATTATGTGTCAAAACTTACACAAATAGTAAATCGACTCCAAAATTATGGTTTTGAAAAAGAAAAAAAAAGATGAAAGTCCCGCAATAATCTCTCCTTGATTCTCTTTCTTTCCATTTCTCTCTTTCTCATCCCTATCCAAATGGATCTCTCTTTTGATCATTAGCATCTATTTGATCCACATTACATTTTTTCACGATCTGCGCTTACGTCATGTGTCTGTAAATTTTCATTCTTTGAATCTTGGTTTGAGGGGCGATGGGGGCCGTTGCTAGGACCGTGTTCCCCGTATGCGAAAGCCTATGTTGCTTTTGTCCTGCTTTGCGTGCCAGATCCAGACATCCCGTCAAGAGATACAAACAACTTCTAGCCGATATCTTCCCTCGTTCCCCGGTTTGGCTTCTTACCATTTCACATCTTGAATCTACCATGTCGCATTTTCCTTAAAATATGACGTCATCATTCCCATTTCTTTAACGATAGCAGTTTTATTTTTGCATGAGCTTTATCCTTAGCTGTTGACAGCAAACACAAGTTTCATCAGATTAACTCAAACCGAATATCTGCTGAATTTTTCTATTAGTGTATTATATTGCACGACGGATCAAACTCGCAAAAAACAAGAAAGAAACGCAAATGTCTATTTTAAATATTTGGTTATTGATTCTGTGAATTAATAATTTATAATCCTTAACGAAATATGTTATTTTACTGGGTGTAACTAGATGTAAGTCGCTTTCAGAATCAACATGTTTTCAAGAATTTAAAGTGTTTTTTGTTTAACTTTGTCTTAATCCACTTCTCCTAAATTATGCTTACTAATATGCAGGATGAGCAACCTAATGACAGAAAAATCAGTAAACTATGTGAATATGCTGCCAAAAACCCTCTTCGTATCCCTAAGGTGACTTTCCACAAACTATAATTCTTTATTACATTTTTGTGATTTAGTTATCTTCAGATTGTTTTTGAAAACAATGGGTTCTATAAACTAATTTTTTTTTTATTCAGATTACAACCTATCTTGAACAAAGGTGTTACAAAGAACTGAGAATGGAGCAGTTTCACTCTGTAAGGATTGTTATGTGTATCTACAAGAAGCTCTTGGTTGCCTGTAATGAACAAATGTATGCTCTCTGCTTTTTTTATCTAATTCAACATAAATAATAAAACTCTGCTTTAAGATAAAATTATGGCTTTTTTCCTAATGAATTTATATATTTCAGGTCATTGTTTGCTAGTAGTTACCTTGGCCTCATTCATATTCTTCTGGATCAATCGAGGCATGATGAGATGCGTGTTTTAGGTTGTGAAGCTATCTATGATTTTGTTACAAGTCAGGTGCATATCTCTTGATAAACTTCCTGTCTTATGACAAAAAACATCAGACTCTAGAGACTGATGATCTATGTCATTGATTTTTTTTCAGACAGAGGGCACATACATGTTTAACTTAGATGGGTTGATCCCAAAAATATGTCCTTTAGCTCACGAACTGGGAGAAGAAGAAAGAACAATACATTTGTGTTCTGCTGGCCTCCAAGCTCTCTCATCCTTGGTTTGGTTCATGGGAGAGTTTTCACATATCTCAGTGGAGTTTGACAATGTAAGTTTACTTGGAAGCAAGTATAAAAGAACTCTAAACTGTTAAAATCATTCATCCTAACGTTTTTTTCTTTTCAGGTTGTCTCTGTTGTCTTGGAAAATTATGGAGGAGTTGTTCAATCATCCACTGGTTCGGTACAACAAGACAACAACAACAATGCTTCTGAACTTTCTCCAGCAGAAGCTGAGACAAGGATTGCTTCTTGGACAAGAATTGTGGATGACAGAGGCAAGGCCATTGTATCTGCGTAAACCCTTAAACTCAACCCTTAGTTTTTATTTATAGAGTATATATACATATGTACCCTTCTCTTTTGCTGATTAAAAAAAAACATGCAGGGAAGATGCTAAAAACCCTAAGTTTTGGTCGAGGGTTTGTCTGCATAATCTTGCAAAGTTAGCAAAAGAAGCAACAACAGTTCGGCGTGTACTCGAGTCACTCTTCCGCTACTTTGATTTCAATGAAGTTTGGTCCACAGAGAACGGTCTTGCTTTATATGTTTTGCAGGACGTTCAGTTACTAATAGAAAGATCTGGTTTGTAATGTCTTCTTCATTTGGTTTATTACAACATCTTTGTTACTGACTACTACTAATAGTGTTTTTGTTAACTGACGACAGGGCAAAACACACACTTCCTCTTGTCAATCTTGATCAAGCATATGGATCACAAGAATGTTCTAAAGAAACCTAAGATGCAACTAGACATTGTTTATGTTGCAACTGCACTTGCTCAACAGACTAAAGTTCAGCCATCTGTTGCAATAATTGGTGCGTTGAGTGATATGATTAGGCATCTGAGGAAGAGCATTCATTGTTCGTTGGATGATTCAAATCTTGGCAATGAGATGATTCAGTATAATCTCAAGTTTGAAACTGCAGTTGAGCAATGCTTAGTGCAGTTATCACAGAAGGTATTAACTCATATTGAATCTGAAATCTATACAACACTTGCTGGAGATAGTTCAGTTTCTCCAGAACTGATAGTTTCTCTGATAATGTAGGTAGGAGATGCAGGTCCTATCCTTGACATAATGGCTGTCATGTTAGAAAGCATGTCAAACATTACAGTCATGGCAAGAACTCTCATCGCCGCTGTTTTCCGGACAGCACAAATCATAGCAGCTATACCAAATCTATCATATGAAAACAAGGCAAGATTGCTTATACCTTGAATCTGTTTTAAACCAAAAACTGCTAGTGAATAAGAAGATAACAATCCAATATTTGCACAGGCTTTTCCAGATGCACTATTCCATCAGTTGCTTCAAGCAATGGTCTGTGCTGACCATGAATCTAGGATGGGTGCCCACCGTATATTCTCTGTGGTTCTGGTCCCATCTTCTGTTTGTCCAAACTCAGTTCCAAAGTCTAGAAGGCCTGCTGATATGCAGAGGACACTGTCAAGAACCGTGTCTGTGTTCTCTTCTTCAGCTGCACTGTTTAGAAAACTAAAGGTGGAAGCAGATAACTCTGTAGATGGTGCTGCAAAGATTGAGAGAGTCTCAACGCTTAGCAGGTCACAGTCAAGGTTTGCTAGTAGAGGTGAGAGTTTTGATGAGGAGGAGCCAAAGAACAACACAAGTTCAGTCTTGAGCAGGTTGAAGTCAAGTTACAGCAGGAGTCAAAGTGTGAAAAGGAACCCATCATCAATGGTATCTGATCAGAATCCTTTGGGAGATTCAGGAGAGAAACCAGTATGTTTTATACTTTCTCTTGTTATAGATTAACTCTGATGAGGTTTTATCATTTGCTTATAATTGGTTTTGTGTGTCCTTTCAGGTGATACCTTTAAGATTAAGCAGCCACCAGATTTGTCTTTTGCTTTCATCCATTTGGGTGCAGTCTTTGTCTCCTCACAACATGCCACAAAATTATGAAGCCATTGCTAATACATATAGCTTAGTACTTCTATTTGGAAGGACTAAGGTACAATATGTTATAAAGCTATACTGTCTAGTTACACTATAGTGTTAGTAAGCTACCAAATCTCAAGTGTTTGATAAATATTTATTGTAGAACTCAAGCAATGAAGTCTTGGTATGGAGCTTTCAGCTAGCATTTTCTTTGAGGAATCTTTGTCTTGGAGGTAACTAGTCCATTATACTTGTTTAAGTGTAGATGTTTTCCTGTTATGCATCTAATGTCATGAGAAGTGTTGCAATAACTCTTTTTGTTGTCAATATTAGGACCATTGCAGCCATCAAGGCGTAGATCACTCTTCACTCTGGCTACATCAATGATCATTTTCTCAGCAAGAGCCTTTAACATCCCTCCTCTTGTGAATAGCGCCAAAACCGCTCTACAGGAGAAAACGGTAGACAAACGTTTTTCATCTCTGCTAGTAATTAATTAATACATCGTGATAGTAAAACATGTTCTTGCTTATATATATCAGGTAGACCCGTTTCTACAACTGAAGGAAGATTCCAAGCTAGATGCTGTGTTCTATGGACAAGAAGAGCAACCAGAAAAGAGTTATGGATCAAAAGAAGACGATGAAGATGCTTTAAAATCACTTGTGGCTATAGAAGAAACTACACAGAGTCAACCTCGAGAACATTACGCTGCAATGATTATGAAGTTTCTAGGAAAACTATCAGATGTATGTAACTTTTCATCATTTCTCTTATACTTATCTTGTAATATACTTAACTTAAAACTGTGCTTATGGTTTTAACTTTGCAGCAAGACTCGTCGTCTATAAAGGAGCAGCTAGTTTCAGATTTTATACCTATCGACGGTTGTCCTGTTGGAACACAGTTGACAGATTCTCCAGTTCATACTCACCGTTCTGAAAATAAAAACAACAAACCACGAGAAATGGTGTGTATTGTATCCACCCATCTTTTGTTTTACTCTCTAACATCACTTTGTTTCATTTTGAACTTTTTGTCTCTCCCACAGGATGAAACTCAGTCTCTTATACCGGAGATTGATGCAGCGCCGACTCCTCCAGAGGATCAGCTTGCTCTTGATACACAACCTAATGCCAAAACCGCGTTCCTCCTAAGCATCGATGAACTTCTTAGTGCAGTAAGACCTTTATAAGGCTTCGAGTTTTTGTTTGCACTATGAATCTGCAAAACCTTAAATGAAAAATGTGTTTCAGGTGTCTCAGACAACAGCACAGTTAGGGAGATACTCAGTGTCTGATCCACCAGACATGACATACACAGAAATGGCAGGACATTGCGAGGCACTTCTCATGGGGAAGCAAGAGAAGATGTCTTTCATGTCTGCAAAAAGCAACAAGTTCAGCAACCAAACTAAAGAGAGTAGTACTACTGAT
Organism: Eruca vesicaria subsp. sativa; assembly: GCA_932364175.1. NCBI lineage: Eukaryota > Viridiplantae > Streptophyta > Magnoliopsida > Brassicales > Brassicaceae > Eruca > Eruca vesicaria. The sequence continues at coordinate 543,047 of CAKOAT010330709.1, forward strand.
TTGCCTGGTGGTGGTGGGAATCCATTTCTGGATCAGACAAACTCTTGGGATCAGACTATGGGAATGGGTGCACCTGCAGCGGCTTCGAATATGTGTGTCACTGAGTACCAAAACCATCCTACTCCTTTCTTTAATCCTCCAAGTTCCACTCCTTTTGACAACTTCCTTAAACCCGTTGGTTCCTCCTAATTAGTTATTTATCTTTGTCTCTCTTCCATATTTATTACTCTTTATAGAACGTGAATAACTATAACTTATTCCATAAAGAAGATGCAAAAATGTAAGTTATTTGCCTAAATAAATACCTTTTTTGGAGTGCATTATCTTCTGATTCTGCAACTTTGATTAGTCATACTAACCGATATTGAAAACTATGCTGTTTATATAACGCACCACTATTAAACTATATGGATCTGATATACTGCTTACGAGAATCACATTCACAACTAATGTTGTTCTATTAAAGGAATTTAACATTGCAATATGTTTCTTCACGTTCAACAGAGAGCGTTACAACTAGTTATAGACATACAACGAGAAAGACCTTAAGGCGCTCTACAACAAACAGACATGAGAGACAAAACAGAGATCCGAAAGCGGTCTCTAAAGAGTAATGATTTTCCTGGGGAGTTGATGTGCTTCATGACCATGGTGGTCATGATCATGGAAGAGAAGGGTTAAGATACCTACCAGACACAGGACCGAACCAACCAGTAGCTTGTCGTATCGCTCCACCCAGTGAAACTTCAGCTGGCTTGCACCGTAGAACGATAGAGCCACCAGAGATGTCATCACCAATATTGTGCTGCCCAAAAAAATATCAAATCACTCTTTCCCTCATAAATATCATACTTCATATATAGAGTTATGTTTACTCGTCTCACCTGATCAGCAGAACTATGATGGCGAGAACCATCATGGGCTTTGAGTTTCCAACAGCGAGAAAAACAGGGAGAGTTGTTGCACATGGAGATAGTGCAGGAACAAGGACAAGCCCAGCAACGGCCATCTTCTCCATGGGTTGGTTATGAGAATGAGTGTGACCTCCTTTACCAGCCAGAAAGAGCAAGACATAGCTTCCACCGAGAATCACAAGCAAAAGTGAAGCAAGCTTGTGAACAGTCTCTTCACCAGCGATGGTATTGGCCATTGTGATCGCTGTTATACCAAGAAGTGAAGTGGATATGACATGCAGGACTGCTCCAAATGCAGCTGAAAAAAAATTAAAAGACAACATCAGAAAAATAAACAAATACAACAACACCAAACCAAACGGAAAAAGATACATTGAAGCATATACTTGAGGGAAACAAGTTCTTCAATCTACATGTAATCACATAGGGAAGCTATAAACATCAATACCTTCCCCAAAGCAAGTCACATTCTCACTCAGTAAAACAAACGAGGTTGCTTAGGAGAGTTCTAACATCTAAACTCTTTATGCATCAGGTTATGCCATCCACTTTCTATATCTACTTGCTTGACATTAATATGTATCTCTCTTCATACATTGTGAATAGAGATTTGTTCTAAGCTCAGTAACTCTTTAAAAGCCTACTCACATTAGTGTCTAGACGGCAAAACCAGACCTAAACAAAACGATTTTTCTTAATCAATAGTCCTCTATAAATCGCTTAATTGCCGCCTCGCGATTTCTTCAACATTTCTCATTACAATGTAAGATCCATCAAGATCTCATATCAACCTTCTATTGCAGCTTAAGGAGCTTCAGATTCTGTTAAACTCATCATGAATATCCATCCACAAAGACATTAGGCCATTGAAGAAAATCAGTTTGAATCATTCATAACAATCTATTTCTAGCTCAATCATAAACAATCAATGCCTTAGGATTGAATCGAGATGCAGAATAAAACAGAAACATCTAAAAGAAAATCGAGAAACATACTGACGAGGAGCGTCCTCGAAAGCGTCCATTTCTGCGCGCGTCCAACGATTGAGAAAGGTAACCAGTGCGTCGGAATAAACGAATGGAGGAGCGACACGGTGGCGATTCCGCCGATCGTCGAGAGATCCTCCGCCGTAAAAGTATCCATGCTTCCTTCTTCTTCTTCGCCCGTTAAAATTTAATTAAAACAAATATGATCCGCGAGAGATTCGATTGCAGATCTGAGTCTCCGATGATATGAATCAGAAAAGAGGTAGTTACATTTGATGAAGACGAAGCTTTGTAGAAGCAAATCAGTGAACTGTTACGCCATCGCCCCCAAGAACCGAATCGGATCACTGAGATTTTTATTGGGCCTATGTCGACTGCATGAGGAGTCGATAATAAGATTGGGGCCTTAACGTCAGCCTTTTAACATAACTATCTAAATTTAAATTGATAATAAAGGTTCTAAAGGATTTGGAATTATTTTTAAAGGGTTTGAAATTGTTTTTAAATGATTCATAATTTTTTTCTTTTAAGAATCCAAAATTGTTTGTGAAATGTTCATAATTTTTTCTGAATGGTTTAGAATTTTTTCTTAAGCATTCAAAATTCTTTCTTAAGAATTCTAAATATTTTCTAAAGGGTTCAAAAATTTTTCTAACGGATTTAAAATTTTTCTAAAGGATTTTAAATTTTTTTTGAAGGATTCGAAATTGTTTTTGAAGGGTCTAGAATTGTTTCTGAAGACTCCTAATTTTTTTTTAAGGGTTCAAAATTGTTTCTGAATAATTAATTTTTTTTTTAAAAAGGGTTCAAAATTGTTTCTAAAAGGTTCGGAATTGTTTTTGAAGGCTCTAGAATTTTTTTTTTAGTAAATGTAAAACAAGAACAATGCTCTGAAATGAAAGGGATTTTGGAAACCATTATAGCATGTAGAATTATGAGACACACGAACACAAGGTAATTAGGATTGGTATTACTGTATTGAAAAGGTTAACTAAGAGTTAGGATTCGTATTTCAAAGCAGTCTGTCCACAAGAACCTTGTAAAAATTTGGAAGAAAAAACCAGGAATACAGATAAAGCAAACTATATAGTATATACCCCCTCCTCTATGGTTGGTTATTAACCTGAGAAAATTAATACTTAGAGGCTCTAAGTGGTTCGTTGTCTAACATGTCGGCTGCTGATATCTCCACTGTCACCCCCGTCTGATAGTTGACCCCACACGCTCTCAGACTTGGCTTCTTCGCTGCTATTGCTGCCTTCCTCGTAACCAGCCACCGCCTTCAGAAGCTCGGTTTGGAGGGTCAGACATTCATCCTTCATCTCTTTGTAAGCGTCTGTCTCCAGGACAGCTGCAATATCGAAACCAAAATTGCATGAAACCAAACCGAAAAACAAAATGATTTTACTTGACTTTGATTCCCATAAGAACAAGAAAACCAAAACACAGTTAAACTGTAAACAAGGTTGTCCACACGAAATTCCAGTATAAGAAGCATACCTGCTAGGTTCTCGGCAGTGAATAATAGGCAAGCGCTCTTTAGTTCTGTAGCTTTACATCTATCAGCCAATGCTAAGATCTTGGCGACGGATTTTACTGTTACGCCTTTGCAGATGTGAGCTTCACACAACAACCTGAGCCTATTCATGCCATACTTTTCCGCAGCTGCTAAAAGCTTTACAATCAATGTATCGTATATTTCAGGCAGGTTTAAGTGCTCAAATGTTAGAGTCGTCACAGGCTCCACATTTTCTGGAAGAGAATCTTTATACATGAATTGTAGCAAAGCCTGGAAGAAACACAGAGCTTAAATAAAGGCATGATTTGAACAAGTAAAGAGAAAACACCAATGATGTATGTACCTTAAAAACCTTAGGTTCCACATCGTTGATAGTAACCTCTGCATTGTTTGCGTCAAGCTCATAGAAAAATTTAGACTTGAAATATGGAGATCGAGCAGCCAGGACTAGTTTATGAGCTTGGAACTTCTCACCAGCAATGTCAAAAGTGACATCAGAACCTTCCATGCTATCAAGTAAAACTCCAAAATGTGATCCAAGTTCTGAATCAGGGACGCGAACAGAGTGTGATTGTGGGCACTGTACCTCAGAAACCACAACTCCAACCGTACAGTTGATTATCAAGCAATCGTCTTTGAGATAGTCAGATGTCTCAAGCTGGGTACGTCTGATGAAACGCTTATATCCCCTAATAAAACCACAAAGAAGAAAAGAGAGTTATAGAAGCCTTGAGTTAGCAGATCGTAAGCAAAACAATACATGTAAAGAGAAGATCAAATATACTCTTTTTCTTTAAAAAGGATCAAAAGTAGAATAGAAGACACACATCTTCTTCAATGAATTTATAAACGTTGCCAGACAAACTAAGCTAAGATTATTCAAGCTCAAACGCTTTAGAAACAATAAATTTCCCATTCAAAATTCCCTTTCCATCATGAACATAAACCAACCCCATCTTTTCCTTATTGTTCTCACGAACAAGATTTGGAATGGTCACACTACTCATGAGTCAGAGGAATTCTACAACACCAACTACAGCTAGCTAAAGAGGAATGTTACTACAGCTAGCTAAACTCTTCAATGATCACGCTTTACACAATTTACAAGGAACATCATGCAGCACTAAAAGAGTTCAAATTTGGATTCCTACATCAGCAATTTACAAGCTTCGTCAATGAAAACAAAAAAACTAAGCTAAGACTATGTCTGGGATTCAACTTAAACAGCTTAAACGCTTTAGAAACTATAGATTTCCCAGTCGATTCCCTCTCCGTCATAACCATAAAACCACTCACCCACATCTCTCTTATTTGCCACCATATTGTTCTCACAAACAAGATTTGGAACAGTAGCATCACTCATAAGTTAAAAGGAATGTTACTACCATTAGCATCATGCAGCATTGAAAGAGTTTAAATTTGGATCCCTAATTACCAATTCACAAACTTTAAGTACACCCAGCAGCTATTGGAGTCCAAGCAAGCACAAGATTCCTCAATAAAAAAACTAAACTCATCACGTGCTGTATATTAAAAACGCACGTGACCACTTTAACATCTTTGGATTCAAATAAAAAAAAACAAGAACTGTGTGTGTTGTAACCATACCACATGCTTCCTTTGTATTTAAGAGTATAAGGCCCAGTATCAAGCGACCTCTCGAAATGGCTATGAACCTTATGCCTCCCTTTCCCGCTCTGATCAAAAAGCGAGATCTCGAAAATCGCCCTTACCTCACTCCCTTCGCTACCCAACGCGACGAAGACGGAGACGTAAGCGGAGTTATCCTCTTGATTCTTGCCGTCGGGGAAGAAGAAGATCCCCCACTCGTATCCTCCCACGGAGAAGTTATCGCTCGCTATGTGTTTCCCGACGCCCATCCCTTTCGCTAACCTGTACCCTCGAATCACGAATTGGTGCGACCCGTTCACCGTCTTCGTCACCGATTTCGAGCTCGATTCGGCCGAGGAGGTCATGGAATTTCGAATTAAGTAAATTAAGATCAGAAAAGAGAGGTTTCTAGGGTTTTTGATTTTGATTTTTTGGTTTCCGAGACCGTTTTTTTAAAAGAAGATCTCGTGAGAGGGAAGTGAAACAGGGAAGAAGGTGTTTGGTTGTGAGTTTAAACTTTAAATCTTTTAATTGTGGAAAAGTTTGACCTAATCCTATTGCCAAACGAGCCCTCAACTTTTCTCTCTCAGCCTTTTATCTCTCTCTCAGCTAAATAAATTTTAGTTTTCGGATACGGATCGGTCCTCTTGGATATGGGTTCTCTCGGATTTTGAAGAAAATATCTCATTCGGGTATTATAAAAAAAGTGAATCGGGTTGGGTTCGAGTTGGATCCTCCATAGTCCATGTGAATTTGGTTTTAATGTGTAACCACAAAGTAACTTGTTAGTTATTGTATCTTGTGCATATTTTTAATCGAAGTAACTAAAATACTCATTCAATTTTTTTTGTTGCGAGTCAGGTTCAAAATCAAATTTTAAAATAATAATAGTTTAGGATCCATTCTAGTATTTAGACGGGATCCGACCGGGTTTGGATCTTGATTTTAGGGTCGGTTTTTTGATACATGTAATTATGAAAGAGTTATATAGTTTCTGCATAAACAATATCTTGATTTTTGGGTCGGTTATATATGTAATTATGAAAGAGTTATTTTGTTTCTGCATAAACAATCTTATACATAGTGAGACATATTTGTAAGTGTCACTTATTCATCTGAGTTTCACACAAGAGATGAACGTACTGCATTTCTAGCATACAATACGATATTTTGCTCATATACGTATATGAGAATAATATTGTACTTGTACACATGCAACGTTGCATGCATGATGATGAATCCAAACACCAAAACCACCATTCTGATGCTACCTACATGCAGCTTATTACATAAACCTGTTCAACACGCAATCCCAAACATTATTCTTATGCAATAAAAACAAGTTGCAAGCCTTGTAACCAAAAGAAAAAAAAACACAGATCAGTAACACAACACACAGAGCTATCAAATGTTCTTCTTCTGGTGGATGTTCCATTCCAAGTATTTCTCAACAACATCAAGTCCACAAAACTCCTTCACAACAGGCATTGTTGCTGGAACAGGCAAATCAAAGGTTAGATCAATCCCTTGTTGGTTATTATTACTCCATGTCTGAATCTGTTTCTTGGCTTCTTTAACAGCTGCTCGGACCGCACAGTGAACAGAAGCCGCTAAAAGCAACGGTGGTTCACCAGAAGCTGTATCAAACCCAAAACAAAATAGTTTTTTAAGTATTGATCATTTGGTTTCAGTATAAAGAGAAACCAGTATAAGTCACCTTTGGATGAAAGAACACGGTTCTTGTGGTGTCCACTGTTGAGAATCTCAACATTAAACTGTCTTGGAATTGTGTCGACCGTTGGGATCTTGTAAGTCCATGTACTGTCTGTTACTATGAGACCGTCTGAGTTCATTAAGTACTCTTCAAGCATGAAGAACCCAAGTCCTTGCACAAATGCTCCTTCAATCTACAAATTTACCATGAAACATAACATCAAAAACCAAAATCAACACAGACACACATCAAAGACCAAGATCACCTGTCCTAAATCCACAGCAGGGTTAAGACTTTTCCCACAATCATAGATAATATCCGTGCGCAGAATCGTTGTTTCACCGGTCAATATGTTTACTTCAACCTATTGAAACAAGTGAGACTGTTTCACAAAAAAAATGTAAGTAAGGCTCTATATTCTTCAATGCTTGGAGCTTTACCTCGCTTGCTGCAACTCCATAGTTAAGGTAGTAGCCAGTGGAGATATCCGGCGTGTATACGTTACTAACCGACATGTTTATAGATTGCTGATAAGCCTACAGTACCAGACAAATTCAAGAACAATACCACTCATAAGTCAACTCATAATAACCAGAGACAAAGCATGTAATGGTTTCAAGAGTATGTAAACCTGACTGATGAGGCTATCCCAAGTCACAGGTCCTCCTGTTTTCTCCATCAAACCAGTCTTGACAGGTAAAAGCCTTTCCACTAAGCCATCACAGCAAATCCTAGCCGCTTCACTGCTAGCTTCAGAGGTTGTGCTACCACCAGTTACTGAGCCTTGTACCAAACTCAACGTGTCTGCTTGGATGACACGGATCTTGTCAAGAAGCTCATCACTTGTAGTACCACACTGAACCAGTCCAAGTGAAAATGCAACCATCTGTTTCACTTTTGTCCATAGTCCTTGTCCTATCTCAATCCCTGGAACCTCAACCACTATGGAACCATCACTCAATACACTTACTCTTCCTGGTGTAAGCCTCATAGACACTGCATAAACCGCAGGCACACGAGAGATCCCTCTCTTTCTCCATCTGTTTGATGCATTGAACTCCTCAACTAACTTTACCCTCTGGTGAAACCCTGAGAACTCAGCTAGTTTGTCCCAAAGAAGTGGTAAAGTATACTCAGTGGGTTCACCAGCTTTGTTGTTATGAAACAACCTCAAGCTCTCATATGTATGGAGATTAACCTTCCTGATCTCATCCACACCAATGGAAAGATATGAAGCTACTTTCTCAATAATGGCTTCGGCTATATAGGATCCTTGTACATCACCAGGAGCTCTAACAGAAGTTCTACTCACAGTGTTTGTTTTGCAAACTTTCACATCAAAAGAGAGAGCACCCCAATCATACTTCATCATAGCTCCTTGTATCCCTGATGGCATAAGAGGGCTTACATCTTCGCTTAGCCCTGCATCTAGTAGAATCTCTAAGTCCAAACCAGTGATCTTCCCATTGGATTTGAATCCAACACTATATGTAATCTTCATTGGATGTCTTCCTCCACTAGTTATCATATCTGTTTTTCTGTTCACATATGTCCTCACTGGACGTTGCATTATAGATGCTGCAAGTGCACAAGCTGCAGCAACCTGAAACAGGTTCTTGGCAGAAACAAAAACGTTAAAATACACATTACACTAGAGAGTACTCAAAAATTAGGAACTCACCGGCATTGATTTCATGACTTTCCCACCAAAGCCGCCTCCAACACGTCGAGTAATGACACGGACATTATGCTCAGGAACTCCAAGACATCCAGCGATGGTTCGATGTACATACTCAGGAGCTTGAGTGGAGCTATAAACCAACATACAGTTGTCTTCATCAGGCACTGCAAGAGCCGTTTGTGTCTCCATGTAGAAGAAGTACTGTGACCCAAAACTTATCTACATATAAAGATTAACATGAGAGGATTAGACAAGAGCAGAGGCTTAAGAGACAGATTTGTCTGTGAAAGGAACCAAACCTTTGATCCAAGAATCTTATGTTCAGCTTCAGACATTCCCTTGGTGATATCACCAACCGGTTTACCACGCAGAAATGGAGGGATCTCGAACAGGCTAGACTTCTTGACAGCTTCTTCTACAGACAGTATAGGATCTTCTAAACCTTCAGTGTCATAATCAATCACAACAAGCTTTGCTGCAATATCTGCAAGATTTTGACTATCTGCAACCTACACATAAAACAAACTTGAATCTAAGTCTATACTCTCTACATAACTGCATACTTCAAATGAAAATGTAATTCTACAACAGACTTACCAAGAAGGCTATTAACTGACCAGAACAATGAGTGACTTCTTCTGCAAACAAAAGATCAGAGGCGAAGAAGCCTTTGGTACCAACATTTTGTCCACCTTTAGGTATATCTTTATAAGTTATTATGCCAAGAACTCCCTCTGGAACTCTGTTTTCTTTGAACCCTATACTCTTGATTCTTGCTAGGGACATTGTACTGTAGATAAAAGCACCGTACAGACAGTTTTCAGGTGAAGGAATGTCGTCTACATAAACAGCCTCACCTGTAAACAACAGAGAAACAACGATAGGTATTTACACCAGGCAAATGATTGAAGAGTGTATATAAGAACTCACCAGATGCTTGGAGCTTAGCTCCTGTCTTTACAATGCCTTTACCAACAGGACTATATTCTTGATTCTCAACTATCTGTTGTGCAGATGACAACATAGCTTCAGGTTTCAAAGATTCTTTGCATCCTCCTTTGAGCCAATTTTTTGTAGTTAAAGATCCAAAGAACTCAAAGAGGAAAGTAACAGCCAAACTTGATCTATAACCAGGGTTTGAAGTACCCTTATCAGGTACAATCTCATCTTTAAGTAAGCTAATAGCTTCCATCAAAACTTCATCAGAGATAACTTTTCCTGCAAGGAAGTCCTCTACTTTTCTAGCCCTATGTGCGTGCCTTGTCCCATAAGCACCAAAAACTAACAAGCAATCATTTACAACAACACCATCACGTGTTTCATTCAAAGACACTTCAGCTGAGAAAGCTGCGTTAAGAAACGCCAATGCGTTTCCTAGAGGACGTGGCGCTGCTCTATATGTTTCAAATAGCAAATGAGTATCCATAGACGAATGTTTCATCTCGCTATGCTCAGGACCGGCTCTGGAAGAACGGCCCTGAGATGGGATCGTAAGGCTTAAGAGAACAGATTTGGCTTCGAGAGGAGGATGTTGAAGAAACTCTTCTAATGTTAACTGTTCTTGACCCGAGCCGGTACTCATGATCTTCACGGTGGCTTTAGAAGCTATAAGTATAGTTGTGAGATCTGAAGGAAAGTGTTTCCTCTGCGCCATGATGATGTTTCCACCTATAGTTGCCGTGTTCCTCACGAATCTGCTTGCAATCTTCTCCATGTGAGACGCGATTTTCGCCAACATAAGAACACTTTCTTCCTCTCTTAACGTCTCAATAGCTTTTGAGATAGTGATAGCAGCTCCTAGTTCAACTCCTTTCTCATCTCTTCTTACTAAAGTGAGTTCAGGGATGTGTCTTATATCGACAAACCTGTCGTACTTCTTCTCTTTCTCTTCTTTGTAATAGCCTGTGCTTGTGTTACCCGCAACTAACTTAACAGACATCCCACTCTCAAACCCTAATAGACTCTGAAGCTCAGAGATACTAACAGGGCTTGACCATTTGTACTTTCTTGAATCATCAAGACTCTTGACTTCGTTCTTCAAGAACTCAGGAAACGTACAGACCTGAGAGTGGTCATAACAAGGCAACTCTCCCTTGCTGCAAAAGCTATTGAATCCGAGATCTTCTATATCCACATCAGCTGAGAAACTCTTACAAGCGTCAACGAGAGGTCTGTAACCAGTACACCTGCAAAGGTTCCCGGACACAGCCTTCTCTGCTTCTGCAGCCGTGAGGTTTGAGACGCCGCTGCGAGGAGGATGAGTCTTGTCAGCGTTCAAGAGAGCAGAGAACATGGAAACGCTCATGCCGGGTGTGCAGAAACCGCATTGCGTGGCGTGAAAGCCAGCGATACGCTCGTGGATGGCGTGGAACCCTACTCTGCTGTTTCCTAGACCTTCTGAGGTTGTGATGGAACAGCCGTCGATGCTGCAGAGGAGTGTGAGACAGGAGCTGACTGTGAAGTCATCGACGTTTTTGAGGATTGGATCGTATTTTGAAAGAAGAACAATACAAGCGCCACAACCACCTAAGTACAGAGAATATACATTACTTAGAATACAAGAAAGCCAAACGCAGAGGTTCTTTTTTCAAAGGAAAGTCGTTGTTATTAATTTACAAAAATCTTCTTCTCAGAAAATGAAGATAGAGAGATAACACTTACCTTCGCCACAGCCAAGCTTAACGCTCTTAAAAGGAGTCTTACTACGCAAGAAATCGATAAGTGTGGTTGAAGGATCAATGGAAGAGAGATCGAGCTCGAATCTTTCTCCATTAACGGCGAAAACAAGAGAGGTCTTGCTCTTCATCGCTTCTTCTTTCTCTTCTATGAATTTACTTTTAATCCTAATTTTACTTTTTGATGTGTGTGACAGACACAGTCTTTCTTTAGTGTTCCTCTTTGGTCTGTATACAGGAAAAATGCACAATTATTAAATATAAGATATTTTTACATGGCGTATGTTTATAACGTGCTGCGAATAGGTAGGTTAGTGAGAGATGATGATAACAACTACAGTACATTAAATTATATGGAAAATGGATCACCATAATTTGTGTAGTGCTTCTTTATTAAAGAACCTTTAGACTAATCAAACTTTTACTATTATTTTCTCAAAAGAAAAAAATTACTGTTGTTTTTTTTTTCTCAAAGCAAAAATTGCTACTGTTTTTAAAAAAATAAACAAAGTTGAAAAATGTATGGTGCATTTAAATATGTGAAAATGATCAAGCTCATCACGAGTCACGACTATTGATTCACAAGAATCTTTGTTTGGTTGTTACTTTTTATTTATATTTTCAATTACGGAATTCTATTTTGGTCGCATACTTGATATTAAATCATAATTAGTTTTTCAACTTTGTTGAAAATGCCTTGGTTCCTGTCGATTGATTTGATTAGTGATGCCTGAAAGTCTGTAGAATTGTCTAGTTTCTTATTGATTAGAGAGGAAGTCTTTAAGAGCAGGTTTAACGCTGGTGCTTAGAGGGTGCTTATCATCTGGGCCCCCACAAAAACAACAAACTTTGACACCTGCAATTCCCGTTCAAACGTTCTGTTTTTCCAGCGCTTGCACTATTTCGTGGGTTCCACTGACACGTGGCGATCCACGATTGGTTCCTCTTTAATTTTCTTTTTTTTTTTAATTCGAAAAGTTAAAAAAATAAATAAAAGATAAGCACCTTTTTCTGGGTTTCTGGATAAACATGCTCTAAGGTTACAAATTCGATCATCAATGACCCGAAGTTTTTTAGCTGAAAAACTGTAGACATTGTCACAATTTGAGTCATGAGTGACTATACCATTCTTATTAAATAAAATCGTCAGTGAATCAGTGATAAAAGTCTTCTTTATTGTATTTTTAGATAAGTTTTACGACAACGAGTTGTATAGATTAAGGTTTAGTAACACCACTTTTTAGCAACACTTTAGTGTGTTTTTTATTGTCTCTGTTAATAAAAAACGAGAAGGACAAACTCCCATTCCAAAACCCAAACAAAACTCCACATTACGATAGAACTAAAAGCTTTAAAAACTTTTGAATGCTTTGAGCCTTTGAACGTGAAGATGATTCATACACAAATGAAAGATCTCAATAAGTTAGTGTAATCAAGTCCAACGTTAACCTTATCAGCCCACTAGAGATTGTGTATAGGTTAGGCCCATATGGAATGATTATGTCCACTAAAAGGGATGTGACATGTACACACTATCTATTGCTGGACACTATCACATTATCCGCTATCTTATTTGCGTAACTTCGTTTCATATGTTCTAAGAAGAAAAATCACATTGAAAAGTTAATCATCTTATTATTCTATTGTTCTCTTATTTACAGAAAAAAATCTTTAAGAGATTAAGAAAAGAAGAGAGGACAATAAAAATGATAGTAGACGTTAGGAAGAAGAGATCTAGAAAGCAAAATGTGACCGTTTGGGGAGTGTGTAAACGTGCTTTTGCCGTTTGAAACTCCAAAAAAGCATCTTTGCACGATTTGCCATATGATTTGTGTCTGCTCTTAGCCTTAATATTTAGTCCTTTTCCCCTTTTTAATTTTCTTACCATACTGTCTCCCTTCTTCTAATTTAAGCAATATTAATGTAAACTCTTATATAATATGCCATGATGGGCCAATATAAACATAATTAATTATAATTTTAATGCAATTATCAGAAACAGACAAATAACCTGAATAAATAGAAGAATATTCATTTTAATAGTGTTTTATACTTTGTCTCTGTAGTGTAGCATTAGCGTCAACGCTCTTATTATGGAGGGAGATGTTGTAAGTTATTCATATAAAACCAAAATATTTGTATTAGACAACATAATCTCACTGTCTCTTTATAAAATCTTTTTTTTTTTCAATAAGTATTGTTCTTTAGTAGTAGGAGTAGCTTCTTTGGCTTATCTGCAATTTTCATCAAAGTAATTCTGCATTGATAAGAAGAAGAGACTTGGCTAAAACATGAATCAATCTTACCAAAATTTAATTGGCCGTCAATATGGAAAAAACTCATACAGTATGTACAATGTACCTTTCATTGAATTCAGTGTGCCACTATTCGTGGCGAATTTTAAGGCTTCCGAGAGTGGATAACTATAAGTCTATAGATTTGTTTTCAATCTTTCTATTATTTTAAGAAACCTTAACCTGTACTATGATACTAATGAACTAGGTGTTTTGCCCGCACTTGCGGGCATAATTCTCTTATGAGTATTTATTAGTTGATGTTTTATTAATTTATTACTTATATTTTCAAAAAGTACAAATCAAACATCCAATAATTAAAAATGTCACAACCCAAACATCCGAAAGATTTTTCAAAAATAATTTTCTATAGTTATTTTGCTTGATTTATATTTAATTATAGTATTTATACAAATATTTTTACTTAATTTATATTTATTTATAATTTTTATATTTTAATTTTAAATTTTATAATAGAAAAAAATATATTCAAGATAACAATATAATGCATAATTTATTTATTTTCTAAAAATATAATATAATAAATTAATTTTAATTATATAATAATTATATAACATTATTGAAATGATGACATATAAATAAAATTATTTAAAATTAGGGACAACTTAAAAAATCAGCAAATTTACTTTTTAAATAATTTTGCTTGAGTGATGATTTATATTTAATTAATAACAGATAATTTTTATATTTTACTTTTAAATTATATAATATAAAATATATTTTTGAGATGACAACATAATACATAAGCATTACCTTATTTTCTAAAAGTATAACATTATTAATGTAAATTTATTTTAGTTATAGAATAATTACAACTTTATATATCTTAATTTTAAATTTCTAATAGAAAAATATATTTTCAAGACAACAACATTATATATAACAACATTATATATAAGAAGTATATTATTTTCTAAAAATCTGATACTATCAGTATAATTTTTTAAAATTATATAATAAATTATATATAAAATTATATAAATTATGATAATTTATCAAAGTTACCTAAAATCATGGAAAATATGACAAATCAACAAACTTTTGATATTATTTGCTTTACCTTTTATAAATATAACTTTACAAATATAAAAATTATTAATCATATAATTTTTATATCTTAATTTTAAGTTTTATAATAGGAAAATATTTTTTCAACGTAAAAACATAATACATAAGAATTATCGTTTAGAAAATATAAAAATATAAAAAAATTTAGTTATATAATAAATATAATAATTTTATATCGTAATTAAAATTTTAAGTTTTATATATATAAAATATAGTTCAAGATAACAACATAATTCACAAGAATTATCTTATTTTCTAAAAATATGTTATATTCATATAAATTCATTTTATTTATAAATAAATTATAGATAAATATTAAAATATGAGAAATAAATAAAATAACCTAAACTTAAGGAGAATATGACAACTAAGCAAATTTACTTCTTAAATAATAGTATAGATTTGCAAAAGAAAAAAAAAATTGATAGTATGTGATTGTCCAAGTGGGCGAATAAAAAGTTTTACACCATACAAGAAATTAAAGATGCTAAAAATTCTATATATTAATAATATTGGCAAAAATTTTATATATTAATAATATTGGAAATATATCAAAATTACAATTTTTTATTAATTTATAAAAATTATTAATTTATCGATATATTAATTGAACTAAAATTTAATTTTAAAACTATAAAATTATATTATTTTATAAAGATTTTTACTGTATATTAATTTATAGAGTATTAATTTAAAAAAGTTATAATGTATTCGTTTCGTGTGAATTATCTATTTCTGTTTTCCTTATTACAAAATTGGTTCAAAACTTATTTTTAGTGACCATTACAAAGACAATTTTTTAAAACAAAAATTTTCATATAAGAAAAAACAAGAATAGGAGAAGTTACGTGGAAAAAGGAGAGAAACTTTTCAGCATTATTAAAACACGAAGAAGAAGAAGAAGCATCACACTTCTCAACATCTCACTCTCTCTCTCTCACACACTATCGTTTCCTAGAGACGAGAGAGATATCATTCAACACTTTCACCAAGATAAATACCCCCTCTTCCTCTTCACTCTTCAGAAGCACAAAGTAGTATCGTCTTCTTCTTCCTCTATCTCTCTCCCTTGCCCCCATTCCCAAGACTGTAAGTTCCTTTCTTCCATCTTCTCCATTCGTAAATCTTATTCCTTTCTCCTTCTTATAGTATTGATTTCTATTTTCAAATACCCTTACTCTGTTTCCAAAGAAAGATACTTACTTGACTCTGTTTTTTTTTGACACTTACTTTGACTCTGTTTTTGTTCCCATTTTAACTTTCTCTTTTTCTTGTTTTTCAAACTAAAGATCTAATCTTTCCACAAAGATTTGAACTTTAAGCTCTTTCCGGTATAAAAGGTTTCGGATTTACAAAGTGTTTTTGTTTCCTCTTAGCAATATGTTATGTTTGTATTTTTGATATACAATGGAACAGTTCCTTTGACTAAGACCTTAGATCTGATTTACATTCACTTGTTGTTGTAGAAAAAAATGGGGACTTTGAGTAAGGCTTTATGTCTTCTCCTGCTCTACTGTGTCATGGCCTCTGCTTCTGCTGGGACTTATCTTAAGTACAAAGACCCAAAACAACCCTTAGGTGCAAGAATCAAGGACTTAATGAACCGCATGACTCTCCAAGAGAAGATTGGTCAGATGGTTCAGATTGAACGCACCGTTGCAACACCTGAAGTCATGAAGAAGTACTTCATTGGTAAGAGGAGTTTGTCTATGTTAAAAGTGTTCGATCTATTGTCTTAATGAGCTGACACTGTGGGGTTTATGTGTGTGTGTAGGGAGTGTGTTGAGTGGTGGAGGAAGTGTGCCTTCTCCAAAGGCAACACCTGCAACTTGGGTGAACATGGTCAATGAGATTCAAAAGGCTTCTCTTTCTACACGCCTTGGGATCCCTATGATCTATGGGATTGATGCTGTTCATGGTCACAACAATGTTTACGGCGCCACTATCTTCCCACATAATGTTGGCCTTGGAGTCACCAGGTAAAGGCCCCTTAACTGGTTTGTTTACTTGTAAGACTTTATGAAGAAACTCTATCTTATGTTTTTGGACTGATGTTTTTAGGGATCCTAAGCTTCTTAAGAGGATTGGGGAAGCAACTGCTCTTGAAGTTAGAGCTACTGGAATCCCATATGCCTTTGCACCTTGCATTGCAGTAAGTAGTATAACGAAGCTAACAGTTTGAAGTAGTCTGATCAGAGAAACATGTATGCTTAGTGTTTCTTCTCTGACAGGTTTGTAGGGATCCGAGATGGGGAAGATGCTATGAGAGCTATAGTGAGGATTACAGAATCGTTCAGCAGATGACTGAGATTATACCCGGTTTGCAAGGTGACCTTCCTACTAAGCGAAGAGGTGTTCCCTTTGTCGGTGGAAAGTAAGCATCTTTTGCCTGTAATTAATCATCTCCTATATGTTTTTAGTGAACATATCCTGTCTGAATCTGCTGATTAAGGCCTTAACTCATTCATTGTTCTATGTTAACTATGTTTTTTTCTAGTAGATTTGGTTATGATTTGAATTGCTTCTGTATGATTTGATTTGCAACTTGGTGGTGGTCCTTGAGTGTTAAAAGCTTCTGGATAAGAGATCAATGAATGTGGTGATTATTCATTTTGCAAGTGCTAACCCTGCCTGGCAATAAATGATTGGCCAAGCCATGTGCTATGTTTTCAACTCTTATCTATAGTATGCTCTGACAGGTTCTTTAAAAAGTCATGGTTTGAATTTTCTTCTACTGTAGGACCAGTATGAAGCACTATAAACACTCCCTGTCCCCACTTATTAATATCCTTTACATTTGGGGGGAGATAAATGAGTTTTATGTCTCATAGAAATCATTAGTATACTGGTTTGACTAGATTCATTTTAGTCTTAGCTTAATTAATGCATTAGTGTGTGACATGAACACAAATTCCACTGGTTAATCTAAAACTTTTGTAACTGTTGTGACAGATCAAAAGTGGCAGCTTGTGCTAAGCATTTTGTTGGAGATGGAGGTACAGTGAGAGGTATTGATGAGAACAACACTGTGATTGACTCGAATGGGCTGTTCGGAATCCACATGCCTGCATATTACAACGCGATAAACAAGGGTGTTGCAACGGTTATGGTGTCCTACTCTGCCTGGAACGGTTTGAGAATGCATGCTCACAAGGAACTAGTCACAGGTTTCCTCAAGAACAAGTTGAAGTTCAGAGTAAGTAATGATACTTGGTCTTCGTCTGTGATGTTCTTTTGGTCCTAAAAAACTTTCTTTCTTGTTTCCTTGCAGGGTTTTGTCATCTCAGATTGGCAGGGGATTGATAGGATCACGACTCCTCCGCATCTGAACTACTCATACTCTGTTTACGCTGGAATCAGCGCTGGTATTGACATGATTATGGTGCCATACAACTACACAGAGTTCATAGATGAAATCAACAGTCAGATAAAGAAGAAGCTGATCCCAATGAGCAGGATTGATGACGCTGTGAAGAGAATCTTAAGGGTTAAATTCACTATGGGACTCTTTGAGGAGCCACTAGCTGATCTCAGCTTTGCCAACCAGCTTGGTAGCAAGGTATGTTGTTTTAGGCGCTTTATCGATGATTAATGTTTAGGCGGACGCCTAGACACACTCCAGACCAATTTTTAGAACATTGATCATCTGTAAATCATCAGTATGAAACTGAAGAGAACATTTCTGCAATTTTTGACAGGAACATAGGGAACTAGCTCGTGAAGCTGTGAGGAAGTCCCTAGTGCTACTCAAGAATGGTAAGAACAAGGGAGATAAACCGTTGCTTCCTCTGCCTAAGAAGACAGGAAAGATCCTTGTGACCGGATCACACGCTGATAACTTGGGATATCAATGTGGTGGCTGGACCATCACATGGCAAGGCCTTAACGGCAACGACCTCACCGTCGGTATGTTTTACTCTCTTTTTCCCTGTTCATGTTACAAAACATGGATGCACATATTGATCCTGAGAGTTTGGTTTAAACAATGCAACAGGAACAACGATCCTCGCTGCTGTGAAGAACACAGTAGCTCCAACCACACAAGTCGTCTACAACGCAAACCCTGACGCAAACTTCGTGAAGTCTGGTAAATTTGACTACGCCATTGTGGTTGTTGGCGAGCCACCATATGCTGAGATGTTTGGGGACAGCACAAACTTAACCATAAGTGAACCTGGTCCAAGCACGATAGGGAACGTGTGTGGATCAGTGAAGTGTGTGGTGGTTGTGGTCTCTGGCCGTCCTGTGGTGATGCAGCCTTATGTCTCGAAGATAGATGCTCTTGTGGCAGCTTGGCTTCCAGGAACAGAAGGTCAAGGAGTGGCTGATGCTTTGTTTGGTGATTATGGGTTTACTGGAAAGTTGGCTAGGACGTGGTTCAAGTCGGTGAAGCAACTGCCTATGAACGTTGGAGATAAGTATTACGACCCGTTGTACCCTTTTGGTTATGGTTTGACCACAAAACCAAACAAGTTGTAGACTTGTATGGTTCGGATGAGGGAATAAGTTTACTTTTTGAGCAAGCAAAAGAAAAGATATTAAAGTGTATCCATGATTTGAACCAGCCTGTTTTGTTATATGTGTTCTTATGAATCAGAAATATTATTACATGACATTGTCTTAATCATCAGCTCACTCTTCAAGCTCTAAAGCTTTGAAGTATTTACCATCTAAAAGATATGTTCCAATGGACAGTCGAACTGCCCACAAGTCCTTAGGTTTTCTTGAAACGATTCTGCAAAAATAAAAGTAAAATAATGTGATTAAAATCCGTAAATTGATTCACACAAAAGGTGCACAAGAATGTAAACTCTACAGGCCTCTTAATTACCAAGAATACATGGTTTATTATGAGTTTTGTACTAAGATTAAGAAATGGATTATGGAAGCAGAGGAAAGAAGACCTTCCAACATCGCCAGGCTTGACTAAGCCAGCGTTAGCTCTAAGACAAGGCATTGAAGCTGCTGTTTTTATGACTTTGGGAGCTTCCACTATGATGATTGGTGATCCAACTTGGAGCTTTGACTTTGGTGAAGGCTCTTTCGAGGCTTCACAGCATCTCACAGTGAATCTTGGCGTGATGGCTCCACTGTACCATACACCTGACTGCATCTTGGAGAAGTTTGTTAAAGAAGCAAATGATAAAGCCATGGAAGAAGGAAAGAAGAAGGTGATGAAGAAGCAAGTGTGAGCTTCCGCTTGTGTAGTATGAGTGGATAAGAAGACTTTTGGAGTCAATTGATTGTAAGCCAATGATCACAGTGTTGGTATCAATCTGTTTTGTCTTGGTTAACACTTTGGTTTAATAAGTTCCAATAGTCTCCATCCCGATTTATTTTGGTTCAATTGATCACACTCACGTTGTCTCATAACTTAAACAAGTTCTATTCAAAAACATGGAAAATATACAGTACATATTTTGCATAGTTGACGGAGAAATTCACCCGAAATTAATATGGTCCAAGGGGCTGGGAGATAAACAGATTTAAATAAACAAACAAAAACTTTATAATCTATACAATAAGAAAAATATTCATTAGACCTTGGTCCTTTAGTATCTCTGGTTTGTTTGTGAAGACTACAGACTCTCATCTCTTACTGTAAGAAAGATATGGATCCTGTGCCAGTGTTAGGACATCAGGCCTATCTGCTTGGTTATATGTTAGACACCTTCGAATCAAATCCTGCAGATAAAAATGCAACAGCTGAGTGACCATCGAAAATACACTTTAATGACCATTGAGTTCTACTTTACTAAAGCCAGGTTTAAGACCAGTACCTTTGCTTCATTCGAGATGGAAGGTTTTGCCGGGAACTCAACCTTTTTGGCTTTAATGATTGTGTCTTCTCTTAGAATCCGTTCTTGGCTTTGGTCATGTCCAAATGGTCGCTTTCTAAATAGCATTTGGTAAAACAGAACACCAACGGACCATACATCAACCTGGATTTTTAACATAGTTTAGTACCACAAAACACATTCTGATTCAAACAAACATCATTGACCAATACGCTAACCTTTGATGAGATCATAGGAGTTCTGCTAAGCTCAAAACATTCTGGAGGCAAGTACCAGTATGTTCCAGCACCCTGTGATGTAAGCTCCATCCCTTGAGTACTAGCATTGTCTTCCACTATCTTGCTAAGACCAAAATCAGTAACTTTCGCTACTCCAAAGTCATCAAACAGAACATTCCCTGGCTTCAGATCATAGTGTATAATCTTCTGTGATCTTTTGTTGAGATATACAAGGCCTTGAACTATTTGTACAATGATAATCCTTGCTTCTTTCTCAGGAAGCATAGGTGTTGCCTTTAAAACCGCATCAAGGTCTTTTCCTGCCATTAGAAAATTCAAAACATAAGCATGAGAACTGCTCGCCACAGAAAGAGATCAGAGAATTTTTGGTTTTACCACTACAATATTCCAGAACAGTGCAGAATGTATCCAGGTCAATTCTAAATTTATCCCAGAGGCGGACAATGTGGTGATGCACAAGATCTTTATGGATATCATATTCCCTCATGGCGTGTCGGATGTAACTTTGCTTCTTTTCTTCACTCCACTGAGCATTTAAACCATGAAGCTTGCACGCAACATATCTATGATTCACCAAATCATATGCCTGCTCAAAATCCGTAAACATCAAACTACTGCAAATATTTCTCTCATATGTAAAAAAGAATGTGGTATCTATCTATTAATGTTCTGACCTTATAGACTTCACTAAATCCGCCTTTACCAAGAAGATTTAGAAGCGCATATCGACTATTCAAAACTGGGAAATTATTGAAACGAGAACCATCTTCATCTCGAATGCGCTTCATCTCCTTCATAAGCTGACCCTTCTCCAGTTCATACCTCTCTCTCTCACGCAAAACTACTTCCTCCTCCTGAAAGGTAAAAATTAATAGATGTATGATTAGAAATTAAACCAATCAATGTAGAGAAATAAGAAACTGAGATGATGCATAAGGAGGAACATACCCGCTTAATACTAGCAAGGCGAGACTTGTAAATCTCATCGGGGATTACATCTTCCTCCTGTGCTCCTGATTCTGAATCAGTGCCGTCACTCTTATCTACACGCAAATGAAAAACCCCTGGGTCCTTAACATAACTGTAGATTGACTAACAAAGTAAGAACGATCTGGAAAACAAAACATACCGCCATTCTGTCGTTTCTTAAGGAACTTCCTCTGTCTCTCAATAACCTCCTTGGTTTCCAGCAATTGTTTCTTCTCGTTGCAAATTTTATAGAAAATTAAAACAAGCACTGCATGGATTACTGGTACTGTTTGATAAAATTATCTCTCTACACAGCTTAACTTACAAGTTGAGCATTCAAATCTTTCAACATTTGTCCGTCCTCCCATGTTTCAGCTATGATGGTTCCCGTCCTGAAATCACCAGAATACAGCTGACAGAATGAACTTTTAAATGATTTTACTAAAAAGCAAAATTTTATTTACTATACATGTTCTTTTATAATTCTCACTTAAATACATTTTCAATACTTGTGTATGAATCTAGGAACACAGAATTGAAAAAAATATATACTAGAGCCATAAGAACTCAAATGAATACATTATGCAGACCTGAGTACACCAACGCTGCCTAATCGCAAAGAGTCATGTCTGACTTTTGTTCTTGCTTCTTGTCTCTCAGTTTTGGAAACAGATATGAGAAGGTCAGATATTACTTTAGTTGTCTGCATCAAGAAAAGGAAAGGTTGTCCGCATGTTTTGCATTAGAATGTAAAATTTATCATGAATTTTACAGAGAAATAGCGAGAGAATTTAAGAGTTTCTTCACCAAGGATATTCCTAGACGATGTGCAAAAACTGAACTATGAGTTGACATGAAGATACCCAGTATTTACAAATTCATTAACTAAGAGTCACAAGAAGCCAAAATCGTTGGTCATTAGCCACTATATATCGATTCCATACTCAAGTACCTAGAATTCGACCTTACCCACAATGGATAGCGTGCCTCTTATTTCTAAATACTAATACATCCTTTACGAAAAGAGCTCAGTGCACATGGAGTATAGATGTGCCATGCAAGATCTTAATGTCCACAGATATTCAGTCCTCTAGTAGCAGCGGCAGCATTAGATTTAGCGAGCATTCAAAGCAAATTAGGAGACTGTCACTGATTAACCTTTTCTCAGGATGGAACTACAATACTTCTAATGGAGAAAAATGTATATTTAATCAAAGATTCTCTCAGACTCATTGATAATACTAAGAAGTAACTAGGCCATACTAGGGGAGACATTAAACAGAAGATAATATGACCGCGTAATAACCCTTATTGGCTCAGGGAAACAGAAATAATTGCTCACCTTTTGCTTTCCTTGTTGTTCCTGATCTTTTAGATCTTTTGCCTCCTGCATAGATCATGATTAAAATTAGCATATAGGCAAAAATTAGCATAACCATGACTGGCTAAATCGAAAAGGTATTCGCACAATACATTCTCAAGACTCCGTAAAAGATTCTGATACTCAGAAGAATCTTGCCGAGATTTGCACAACTCCTCCTCCAGCACAGAGATTTTTGCACGTAAAGATGACACATCCTCCTGATTTACAGTCAAGAAAAAGAACTGTCAATAAAGAAACATATAACAGTACGTTTCATTGTTGCGAATAATCATATATAACAAACACGTTCACCTATTCTAACAAATGTATATGATGCAGAAATGTGATATGTCGTAGATAAGGAGAGAATATTACAGACTAAAGGAACTAATGGGAGAAACTTACATCCTGGACAGAGCATTCACCATTCCTAAGTTGTCCATCCTGAAGAATAAAAAAGCAGAAGTGTCATCGACAAAATACATCTGGTTCCCAAGGGCAATGCATATCTAGATATAGATTTTCTTCAGCAAAATGGGAAATGGTCTTAATTTTTTTTTTTTTGTCATATCATAGGCCAACAGAAGGTTTGCAGTAAGACCCATGTCCCCGTTTTGACGATGAAACTAAGTCTAATATATATATAAATCCTCGATGATGAATGCATGTAGGGATCATAACATTAAACCTTTTGATCAGAGACACACAACTGAGACTTTGCAGCTGATACTGGTGCAGATTTTGTCACATCATTGTTAGCTTTAGAACCACCACGCCCTCCTCTGCCTGTTGATGAACCTCGACCTCGACCTTGCTTCTTCTTACTCACATCAACACCCGTCTTGGTCTCAGCATCATTTTTCTTTCCATCATATACTGCCGGCTCTTGTGGCTTCAATTCAACAATTACAATATCATTAAAACAAAAACACACACACTGAGACAAAACTTATCGTTTCAATATCACGTAACCTTAAAGATAAAATCTTTAAACACTGAAAATTAACAACCTCAGGAATAGGATGATCAACAAGAGTAGTGGAGTTGTTGTTGTGAAAGTCTTCAACTTTCTGGCGCTTTTTCGTATTCGCTCGAATTAGGAAATCTCCAGTGTTCTGTGAGAGTAGTAAACAACAACGAGTATTAAGATATAGACATCAAATCTGAATTATTTAAAATTCACCCCAAAAAGAAAAAAAGAATATCCGAAGGCTACCTCGTCGTCGGAATCATCACTGATAGAGACCTCCGACGATCCAGCCGGTGTGGAAGCCACGACGGTAGAAGCAGATGACCACACAGAGAGCTGCTGCTGCTGTTGAGGCGGTGGCTTAGCGGTTTTGCCGGTCAAGCGAGCCTCGAGCTTAGCGAGCTTGTCGGGGAGAGAGTGATCTGACTGATTAGAAGAATTGGAGGAGAAATGCAACACCATGTCATCCGACATTGCTCAAAACTTCAAAGCCACTATACTCCGTAACTCAACTAGATCAGCTCTAAAACTCCAAAATTAGGGTTTTTTTAAACCGAATTGAAGGTCTAGATTCTGGGGGGTGTGAATAAGAAACTCATTAATTTGGTTTTTTTTTTTGGGGAAACTCCACGTGGAGGTGGTTCACTTTGAGAAAGGGGAATGAATAAAAACGTAGAGAGGAAGATAGGAGTAAGGAAGGTGAAGATGAAAATTGCAGATGAACCCTAAAGAAAAGGAATTAGGAGGGAAAGAGAGGAATGTTTATGTTGTCAACACAAGACTAAAAGCTACGCTTTGCTCACCATTTCATTTGGGTGTATTGTTATCAGATTTTAAGCTTGGATCGGGTTATTAATTTCACAAATCTATTGTTTTTGGTAGAAAATCTTGACCAAAATAAAATATGCTACTGTGAGACTAAATATGACAATATTTAGTGATTTATATAAAGGTAAGTTTTCGTATAAATGCAAGTAATTGTATATAATATAGAGATTAACAAAATATTTTACTTATATATATATATGTTATGATAATAATAATATTTTTATATTTTTATTTTAGTTATGTATATATATTTAAATTTAATTTATTTCTATAATATTATATAAGTTTATAAATACTATATCGACCAACAAATTTGCTAATATAGAATAAAATAACATAAATTACAAAGCCTCTGAATAAAACGGAGTCTCCTTTCTCTTAAACGAGGAAACCCTTGACAATTATTATCCGACTATCTTCATTCCTCTGCGCCGCTTGCTCTCTCTCTCAGATCGATTCCTCCCCAAATCAACAACCCTTCTCCCCCCAAAAGTTAATTTTACGGTGAGTTTTTTTTTTGATTCCTTTTCGAATTTTATTTCTTCACCTCCTAGCAAATCGTGTTTGGACCTGTTGAGTAAAGAGATTAAAACTATCTTGATTTTGTACTTTTGAAGCCTTAACCTAGATTTATTGGGGGATGATTTTCGGGGTTGAAATTTGTTACCTCATGTCTTTGAAAATGGAATCTTAGCTATGTCATCCGATTATCGCTCTGTTGTAGAAACCCTAATCTCGGTGGTGTCTGTGTAGTCAGATTCCTTTACGTTATAGAATGTGTGCTTATCATCTTTGTTTTTTTTTCATCTCAGTAAGCAATCATGGCTGATGAAAATAATGAGATGAAGGAGGTCAAGGACGAGCAAGAAGTAAGTTACTTCCTTCCTAATCTTAAACTTTAATTTATTTATTTTTAGCTGGATAAATTTTGATTGTGTGGCTTTAATTGTTTTGGTTAACCATAGCTCGCACCTTTTGATCCAACCAAGAAGAAAAAGAAGAAGAAAGTTGTAGTTCAGGATCTTATCGAGGAACCTACTGAGTCACAGGGGGAGACATCTGAACCTTTGCCTGGTAATTCTCAAGAGTCTATTTTCTTTTCATTAGTTTGCGTTATCTAATATATTTTCTTCTGCAGCTAGTGATGGCCTTGACGGTTCATTTTTGGGAGCCAAGAAGAAAAAGAAGAAGAAGCCTGTGAGTGTTTCAAGTTTTTGTTTCTTTCAAACTTTGATACTGTGCCTCACTTTTTTTTTTTTGGTTTGATGGTTGTTAAGGTTGAAACAAGCTTGTTGAACGAAGAAAGTGTCGATGCTCCAGAAGATTTGGAGGGTAATTTTATGTTCCTTTTCTTTTGGTAGTAGTTAACTGTTTCTACCGACATGGATTTGAAGATTGCAGATGATATGTTGCAGAGCATCCTAATGACGAGGAAGAGGCGGAGGGTGTTGAACTGCAGCAGCAACGTTATCCCTGGGAGGGAAGTGATAGGGATTACATATACGACGAGGTGAGTATTATTGTTAGTTGGTTTGGCGATGTTCTTTGGTTATGAAAAACGTATACGGTATACTGCTTTAGAGGACTTTGGTTCCAAGTCAATGTATCATTTTCAAAAATCTCCATCTGCTTGGTGTTTGATGATGGGGTTTATGTTTGCAGCTTCTTGGTAGAGTCTTTAACATTCTCCGTGAAAACAATCCGGAGCTTGCTGGAGATAGGCGTCGTACAGTTATGAGGCCACCTCAAGTACTTCGTGAGGGGACAAAGAAGACTGTGTTTGTCAACTTTATGGACCTTTGCAAGACGTATGAACAAACCTCTCTCTTATCTTACTCTTTAAACTTGTTCGATTAACCACATAAGTACTAATACCTAGGCAATTTAAAAATAAATATTTCAGGATGCATCGTCAACCAGATCATGTGATGAATTTCTTGCTTGCTGAGTTGGGAACCAGTGGTTCGCTTGATGGGCAGCAAAGATTGGTTGTCAAGGGAAGGTTTGCACCCAAGAATTTTGAAGGGATATTGCGTCGCTATGTCAGTAAGTATCTTTCTGTTTAGTTTTGTAATTCGAATTGCCATAAACATATACAGATTCGGAGTTGTTAATGTGATTCCTTGCTTCTGTTATCTGCAGCTGAGTACGTCATCTGCCTTGGTTGCAAGAGCCCAGACACCATTCTCTCAAAGGAGAATCGTCTCTTCTTTCTCAGATGCGAAAAGGTACAATTTTATTTAATCCTTATCTTGACATGCATGCCTTTGTTGTTTGTTTTTTTTCTTTCTGCCCAACTAAGCAATCAAATCATGTCTTGCGGAAATGAAACATTTAAGAGAAGATTATATATGTCATTGTCTTGCCCTTACGCTTATCACAGTCCAAAAACCTGTTGTGTATTAATTCTCTTGATAATACTGCTAGACATAGCCTTCACGGTATTTTATGCTTGCAATCTAGTAACAACTGTTTTACCTAAAGAACCCTCTTGTATTAACTCACCAGGAGGCATGCTTTTAGTAGTTAATCACGTTTTTTTTTGCATGATTGATGCGTTCTGTAACATGTGATTGGTGATGATGTTGATACTACTTTTAGCTATGATCAACTCTGTGTAAATTATGATGAACTTTACTTGTTTTGCAGTGTGGATCTGGACGATCTGTGGCGCAGATCAAAGCAGGTTTTGTTGCTCGTGTTGGGCGCAGGAAGACTTGAGAAATTGGTTGGTGAAGTGAGTGGTCTTTTGTTTGGGAACTAAAAGCTTGTTGTGGAGTTGAAATACTTGTGTTGTTTTTTCTTGTTTTTTTTCATGATATTCATAATCTCCAGAAGAACTTGACATCAACTATGGAATATGAATAAAACCTTATACTTTTCTAGATTCATGTGGTTCACTCGATGGTCAGAATCAGTAATTCCATGAAGTTATTTCAGTTAATTTTCTTGTTCAAGCAAAGCTTCTTTATGTTCTTATTAAAATGTTAGTTGATATGAAAATTTAATGTCTTTCAAAATCCTCAGTTTATTAGCAACCCCTGAATCATCTTCATTCTTAAAAGCAAAAATTTAGTGTCTTCACCTTCTCTTCTTCCTCCTCTCTCCGTAAACCTTTCACCTTCTCTTCTTCCTCCTCTCTCCGTAAACCTATTATCTTCACATCTTACGTATTTTACAGAGATCTCGCTTTGCCTTGCATGAAAAGATTATTACAACAATAGCAGACTTCATTAATATTACATACGCATTGTGTCTGAAAGAGATAACAAGTTCAATAACATAACATCAAGAGTTCTATATAGTTAAGATAAGACTCTATCACACTGTTTTTAAGACCACAGTAGTTTTTTCATCAGTAGATAATACTCTTCTCATCCTTGGAGAGAATGTAAAATGATAAACAAGTCGAGCCACTCCAGACATGCAAACAAATCTTCGGTTACACTATCATACAACACACATCATAAGGTTTCACTTATTTGGAATGATATTATTCGTGAAGCTTATTGTAGCCTTGAAGGATTCTGCTAAGTAAGAGGAGACTCCTCCTTAATAGAGGAATTGTCGGTTGGGACATCTGTCTTCTTGACGTCTGAAGCAGGGTAAGGGTTTTTGTTGACCAATCTGCATATAAAGTAAGTTAATGTTGTTGTTAGATACAATCTCAAGGTAAAAACTATGATGAATATGTCAGTCTTCTCAGGTCTATACGCAAGTTTTTGAAACAGATCAGATAAGAGTTTGTAGAGTAATAGAGAAAGGATGCATACCTGTCCCGTCTCTTCTCAAGGAATCGTTGAAGTGAATGCCTCCTTGCAATTGGTAGTTCTGAATCGTCAAAACAGAACTAATGAGCATATCTATTTTCAATATTTAAATATTACTGTAATGAAACTGAATACTTACCAGCAGCAGATCTGCAAAACGTAACTGGGAATGACTGTGCAGCTGGTGAAGCTCCGGTAGAGGTGCTAGAGAAAGAAGGAGCTCTGTTCAGTGCTGGAGAAAGGACAGGACTGACGTTCGTGGAGTTCTTTGTCTCAATGGATTTAGCAGCAGCAGAAGCAGCAATACCGAGGATTTCTTGAATCTGTGTAAGGAACAATTCACAGTGATGAGAAGAGTAAGTCTCTGAGAGTTTCAGACAAAACAAGAAAGTAGAATGTGTAGTGGATTCAACCTTTTCTAGTGGAAGTCCATCAAAGACGGTAACTTTCCCACCAAAGAAAATAGTAAGTTGAGTTGGAGTATCAGAGGAAGGGGCCTCCGTGGATCTTTAAAAGCGGAAAAAGCCATTAGAACTTGTTACTTCACTATAAAGATGGACACTTGATGCCAACACTGAGAACAATCTAAACAGCTAGGGAACAAACTCTCTCCACATACTAAATGCTAGAAAATGGCACTAGGCAGCGTATACAAAGGAGCAAGAGAAGATTATAGCGAATGTCATTTTTAGTGTCAATACTCCCTCTGTTTCATTTTAAATGTTGTTTTAGATTTGTGCAACATTTAATTTCGTATATTTCTATTAAAAACATCATTACCTATACAATTCAACCAAGGAATAAAGTTAATAAATTTTGCAGAAACTCTAAAACGACACAAACAATTCTTTTCTCTAAAACCACATATGAGAGGAGAGGACCATCTATGCATGAAGAAACTTGAAGAACAAATTGATTGATTATGACTTTCCATAAATAGCAATAAAATATTTCTATTTATATCCAAATGTAACTAGACGATTTCCACAACTAGACTCAGTTCAATTCAAAGGTAGATTAGACCAAAAGATTCGAAATCAACAGCTTTTTTCAAGAACAAACTCATACCTAGCTTCCTGAATCGGTCTTTCATCTGAAAATCCACCTTCTCCGGCAACAGATCCGGCGATGGCACCGTGCTCGGTGGCGTCACCGGAGATCTCAACCGGTTCATGCTCCTCGCCGCCATCACCGTCGACGACCCCAACTCTACCTTCAGCGGAAGCGCGTGGCTCATCTTCCACCTTAACCATGTTCAGTTTCTCGGAATTTTTGTTCGCTTTCGCGTCAACGTCGTTCTGACTGGGAGGAGCCTCGAAAGATTATCTTCTTCAGAACCTTATTATTCAGACACGAGGCGATACTTTTTTGGTATTCCGACAAATTAAGTACACCGTAATTTAAAACGTGCGTGAAGTCCATACGCTGTCGGTTTGAAATATTTGTTTTATATATAATCCTTTGGGCCGAAAATCTATTATTGGGCTTAGTCTCATATACCCAATTTTTCAGTTCTTTGCGAATCAGTGAGGGTAGTTTTGTCTTTGTTCTTTTCATTTAGGGTTCTGAGT
Organism: Eruca vesicaria subsp. sativa; assembly: GCA_932364175.1. NCBI lineage: Eukaryota > Viridiplantae > Streptophyta > Magnoliopsida > Brassicales > Brassicaceae > Eruca > Eruca vesicaria. The sequence goes on from CAKOAT010330709.1 coordinate 573,038, forward strand.
GTCTAGTGTTTCTCTCTCCTCCATTTCTACTCACACTTGGGAACGATTCATCATCATCACTATTGAATTCAGCAGATCTTCCACTGAGAATCCCTCCGTCGTCTTCCGATCTTATCAATGCCGGTACGCTCCTCCGTCGTCTCTCTCACCTCTTTTACTTTCTTCTCACACGCAGCTAATTAACTAACTTAAAAGCTACTCCTTATTGTATAGATCGATAAGATCTTCAAAGATGACGCCAATGAAGAGAAAGGAGAACGTGCGAGGATGGTGAGCTTCTTCGTTCGATGAATTAGTGTTTTTCCAGATTCAACTATGCTGTTTTTTTCAAATCTGATTTTGCTTTTGATTGCTCTTTTTTTAGGCTTCGTTTATTGGTGCAATGGCGGTTGCTGATCTCGTTAAGTCTACCTTAGGCCCCAAGGGAATGGTAAACTTCCGTTCCAAGAATTTTCAGTAAACTTTTCAGTTTATTGAATTGTTATTTGTCTACTGTGTTCTAAAAATCGCTAGGCTGTGGTTAGGTATAATGTAGAGAATTATTGTTTAGTCGGACGCATAGGCTAATTTTTTTAATCGGTTTAAAAAATGCTGACTAGTCGCCGCCTAGACTGATTTGTAGAACTTTTTACTGTGTTCTAAAAATCTCTAGGCGGTGGTTAGGCATAATGTAGAGGATTATTGTTTAGTCGGACGCATAGGCTAATTTTTTAATCGGTTTAAAAAATGCTGACTAGGCGCCGCCTAGACCGATTTTTGGAACGTTTTACTGTGTTCTAAAAATCGCTAGGCTGTGGTTAGGCATAATGTAGAGGATTATTGGTTAGTCGGACGCATAGGCCAATTTTTATTTCGGTTTATAAAATGCTGACTAGGCGCAGCCTAGACCGATTTTTAGAACACTTTTTTTACAGAATCCGTATTGTTGTGTAGGATAAGATCTTGCAATCTACTGGAAGAGGTCATTCCGTCACTGTGACTAACGATGGTGCTACTATTCTCAAGTCACTTCACATTGACAACCCTGCTGCTAAAGTTCTTGTTGGTATGTATATACATACCTCCTTCCTTTTGTTATTTATTTTTTAACTTGTTGCTGTCTTTCTCATTTATTGTTTTATTTAATGTTTTTTTTTGCAGATATTTCGAAAGTTCAAGATGATGAGGTTGGTGATGGGACTACTTCTGTTGTTGTGTTGGCGGGTGAGCTTCTTAGGGAAGCTGAAAAGCTTGTTACTTCTAAGATCCACCCCATGACAATTATAGCAGGTTAGCTTCTTAACCACGTTGTATCAGCTTCTTTCTATTATGACAGTGAGGTCTTGATTTTTGTTTTTCATTTCATGGTTTCTCAGGTTACAGAATGGCTGCGGAATGTGCTCGTGATGCTTTACTCAAAAGAGTAATGGATAATAAGGAGGATGCAGGTAAATCATTACAGAGTTTGCGTTCTATTCTTTGTGATTCGTTTAACGTTGAGTTCAAGTGGTGTTTTCCTTTGTGTTTAGCTTTGGGAATCACACTTTTTATTTACAGTATTGTGTTTTGTGATTATGCAGAGAAGTTTAGGTCAGATTTGATGAAGATTGCTATGACTACGTTATGCTCTAAAATTCTCTCACAAGACAAGGAACACTTTGCAGAAATGGCTGTGGATGCTGTGTTCAGACTAAAGGTTTCATCTCTCCCTCCTTTTGAAACTCAGTTAGCAATGTGCTATTTGTTACTCTTTCTCCGTAATTGTCATGGGTTACTTAATGCAAGAACAGGCTTCTTTGACAAATGTCATGAAAATATGATGCTCTCCTTTACTATAAATTTCTTTCTTGGAGACTCTCCGACACATTGTTTTGTGTTATGTAGTGTTATATGTTTTGTCTCTGACATTCTGGTGGTTTCTTTGAAATAGGGAAGCACAAACTTGGAAGCTATTCAAATCATCAAAAAGCCCGGAGGTTCTCTGAGGGATTCATTTTTGGATGAAGGGTAAGATACTACTTATACCTTTTTTTGTGTATTGAGCCAATTGACTCAATAGTATTTCTGTGAACTATATGATCACTATTTAGTATTCATCTGTTCATGGTAACTATGTCGTGTTTCTGTTCTTTTCTTTTCAGAGTTTGTGCACCTTAATTTTAATTCTTGCTTTAAAATGATGATGTGCATTATGACATCTTTTTACGTTACATTTCTCCTTGTATGCATCCAGTATTTTTGTCTTCTGACATCTGAACTTAATTCTATGCCTTTAGATTTATTCTTGACAAGAAGATCGGAATTGGGCAGCCAAAGCGCATAGAGAACGCAAAGATCTTGGTAGCAAATACTGCAATGGATACCGACAAAGTGAAGATTTACGGTGCACGTGTCCGTGTAGATTCTATGACCAAGGTCGCTGAGATCGAAGGCGCTGAAAAGGAAAAGATGAAAGACAAAGTGAACAAGATCCTTGCCCATGGTATTAACTGCTTTGTCAACAGGCAGTTGATCTACAATTTCCCCGAGGAACTCTTCGCAGATGCTGGTGTACTTGCTATTGAGCATGCTGACTTTGAGGGAATAGAGCGTCTTGGATTGGTTACAGGCGGTGAGATCGCTTCAACCTTTGACAACCCAGAGTCTGTTAAGCTTGGGCATTGTAAACTCATCGAAGAAATCATGATTGGTGAAGATAAGTTGATCCATTTCTCTGGCGTTGCCATGGGCCAAGCTTGTTCAATTGTCCTACGTGGTGCTAGGTATCCATTTATTGTTGCTCCCATTAAGGCTTTGTGTTGACTAATTTTATATTTAATGACAGTTTTTGTTTCTTGCAGTCACCATGTTCTAGACGAGGCTGAAAGATCACTACATGATGCCTTATGTGTACTCTCCCAGACAGTGAATGACAGTAGGGTGTTGCTTGGAGGTGGATGGCCAGAGATGGTGATGGCAAAGGAAGTAGATGAGCTCGCAAGGAAAACTGCTGGCAAAAAATCTCATGCCATTGAAGCTTTCTCACGGGCTCTTGTAGCTATACCGACAACAATCGCTGACAATGCTGGTTTAGACAGTGCAGAGTTGGTCGCTCAACTTCGTGCAGAGCACCACAACCAGGGGTGTAACGCTGGGATCGATGTCATCTCTGGAGCTGTAAGTAAAACTAAATATACAAAATCTAGGATCAGGCATCTTGAAATGTGGTGATGAATGTTGTTCTTTTATAGGTAGGAGATATGGAAGAGAGAGGAATCTATGAAGCATTTAAAGTGAAACAAGCGGTTCTGCTTTCTGCAACAGAAGCAGCTGAGATGATACTGCGAGTGGATGAGATCATTACTTGTGCTCCTAGGAGGAGAGAAGACAGGATGTGATGACTTATACATGATCGCAAACCTCCCCTCTCCAGTGACGATGTTCAATGCTAGATTGTGTTTTTTGATTTGGACTAGAGAACATCTTTATATGTTATGTTTTGCTCCTTAAACTTTTCTCTTTGGTTTGGTTATTGTTTCGAATATTGTTTTGATTATGATTCCATAGGTTTTGACGAACTGTAAGGAGATATTTGTATCTGTTTGGGTAGAGAGTATTATTCATATATGGATAATTTAGTTTATAACTTTTTTACCATGTTAGACAATTGAAGTTGCTTCACATTCCATAGTGTCTTCTTGTTGTAGTTGTAGGCGTAAAAATACAGTTAGTAGAAAAGGACAACAGAATATGAAATTGGTTAAAGTTGTGTGGATACAATAACAAACCTCGAAATGATCATGTTATACATTTGTAAAATTGTTTAGGAATCAGTTGTCACCTAAAACTACAAACGTTGTAGTGGTTTGGCGTTGTAAAGTTTGGCCAACCGACCAAATCACGTTATAAAGCAGAGCAGATCACATAACATGGAACCTTATAATCGAGACCTTTGTTTATAGCCGTCACCTTTTGTGTAAATTCTCTTACCAGAAAATTATGTAACCTTAAAGATGATTTGAACGGCAGAATACTAATCATTTGAATAGATTTTGAATTAAAATACACTGAAAGTGCAATAATTTAATAGAAAATGGATGATAATATGGATCCGACAATATAGAAACTTAATCATTAATCATTTTGATAGTTGAGTAATCGATTTGCTGTGAGTCGATGATTGATCGACTATTCTCAGTGGACATTATTTCAGCTATGCCATAAAATAGGAAGTTTATTCAAATTTCAAAGTATATATTAAATAAAAATATCTTTTAATAGCACTGAAGTTATAATAAAATTAACACATAAGTAACATCTATCCACATATTGTTTTTGTTCAGTCTAATCACAATGGATGTGTATGTATGTGATGGAAACCCGGATTAGGTTTGCGTCTGATCGGGTCAAGTAAAAGACTGAAATGAACAGCTTTTAGTTTACGAGAACAAAATCAATACCAATGGAATTGATCTACTCTTTTTCCTATAAAGGATACTTTACTTAAAAAATTCATTGGAAAAAAGTATTGCATAAGCGTAAGTATTAAATACAATTAAGAACTTGGCCGGTCAATAATCACGTAGGTTTTGTCCCTGCCTATGGTTCAAAAGCCAGAAATGACGCCATATACTATCAACTAATCATATTATATATTTTAACCTTTCATATAAAATATGAAAACTATTACAGTATTTATTGCTTTATTGGTCATCCACATGGGTCACCTTCCATTAAAATCAACAAAGCAATCTACTTTTTATTCGTCACTATTAAAAACGCATCTCATTCTTCACTCTTTCTCTCTAAGCAACAAAACAAAGAAACAATATGAGCTTCTTCATCCAAGATTCTGGTCTCATCGTCACTCAACTTCTTTACCAAATGGCTGTTTTCATCACCCTCTTGAAATGGATCTTTACTTGGATCTTACGTTACCGATCTAGGTCAACGTCTTCTTCCTCTGCTCCTTCCATTTCTTCACAGGCCATCAAAGAGAGCCTCTCCGTGACCACGTTTCGTGACGCGGCGATGAGCGACACGTGTGTGGTGTGTCTTGGTGATCTTGAAGATGGAGATGAGGTCAGAGAGCTAAGAAACTGTGCTCACGTTTTCCACCGAGAGTGTATCGACAGGTGGCTGGACTATGAGTGCTGCGGTGGAGATGGTAACGAGGGAGAGGAAGATAACCACCGAACGTGTCCTCTCTGTAGAACTCCGCTTCTTGCTGCTAATACGTCGTCGTTTGGGGAATGGCCGCCGGCTAAGACAGAACCTAGCTGGGCCGTTGAGCGGCTTCTTTACCTCTTCGGAGACGATCTTCTTGTCTGACTTTCTTTTTTTTTTAATATTTTTTTTTTGTTTACAAAATTTACTTGATTTTAGTGGAGGATTGATCGATGAACTATTGACAATACGTTGGTCAAATTTGTAAATTGGGAAATGTAAGGGTAGAATAGGAATTATGATGATAATAATATCAAAATTTAGAAGTAACATTTTGTTTGGTTCATAGTGTTCATACAACATTTTCCCATTCTTATCTCTTTCTACATACTAATTAAGTAACTTGGCAGCATTTAACGAGTTTAACCAACATTTTCATAGTAATTTGATTGACTCACATTCAAATTACTGAGTGTTGCTTTGAATGTGAGTCAATCAACTTATACTAGAGATGTACAAGTATTTAAAGAGATTTGTATTGTAACACCTGAAACAGAGGCAGGTCTATTATTCTCTAAGAAACACCCAAATACATGGTCTTCATCTAATACACTCCATTTCTTTCTTCTTCCCCTCCCTTTTTCGTCTCTCTCGTTTAATTTATCTACACATTTACATTTTAATCACTATGCGTTAATGAGATTAACATATTATAGGCTGACCATGTGCAGTTTTATAAAATGTTTGATTTTTGATACAAAAAAACGTAAGAGATGTTGTACTAGAAGCCCTTGGTTGGAAGGTTTAGTTTGTGGTTTATCTCCAATGGAATTTAAAAGCGTCCGGCTCTGGTGGTCACATCACTATTGTTTACACTAGTTGGTGTGATGTGTGAGAAGTAAGAATTCGTATGTTAGTTTGAAATTGTTGGAGAGAAACCCTACACAAAACATGAATTAACAAATATATTTAACATTTTATCATTCCTTCGTATAATTAACTAAACGGAACTTAATTCAACCGAGTTGTTGCAACTAAACAACTAACATCAATATATATAGTACCGTATGATACCAAAATGGATTACATGGGAATGGGATGAGACAATAAGTTTTTGGGTTAAAGCATGCCACATAATTTTCTTACCAAATAAGAACTGATTCATGTATGTGTGTGACCCTCCCTGAAACCTAATTTGTGTTCGCGTGTATTGTACATCTGTATTGCACATCCATAAAACAAAATGGGTCCATAGCTCAGTGGTAGAGCAATTGACTGCAGATCAATAGGTCACCGGTTCGAACCCGGTTGGGCCCTCGTTTTCTATTTTAAACAATATCAATAAATTTGATTTTGTTTTTAGTTTTTAACTAAATAGTCTCATTTAGCAGTTAGTGATAGTTGTCAACTTATCTTAGCTTCCATCTCATCATTTCAACTCATAAATCTTTTCAATAATTGTTTCAGAATATACGTGTAACTAACTAAACATGAATATGGGTTAACTGTATCCGAAAATTGATGTTGAATCAAGTTGTCCAACAAAGAAAAAAGTGTTTTTTTTTTTAAAGAAAACAAACTAAAGATAGTGAGAGTTCATTATCCCATCAAAGCCACTCAAGTCTTAAACTACTCTATGAAAATAAGGGTAGACAGCTAATCTAACTCACCAGATACTCACCACATCAGCTAAAATTATCTTCATCCCCCTCTATAAATTAATGCTAATCTCCTAGTCATTTGGATATCAAAAAAAAAAATAAAGAGTCAATTTTTATAATAGAAATGGGTATTACTGATATGGTGCTATTTGGGTTATTATTGGTCAAGGCTCTTCTACTTGTTGACGCGTCAGGACGTATGCCATTTACTTACCAAAACCAATTGCAAAGGCATTGTAGCTCTACACAGTACACTTCACTTTGTTTCCAAAACTTACAAGAGTTTCGACATGGATCTCTTCATGGTCTTGACTTTGTGTCTTTCCTTGTCAACAAAACTATCTCTGATTCCAGTAACCTAATTCCCCCTCTCTCATCTTCGATGGGTTCCTACGAAGTTGTTTCTCTAGACGATTCCACAAATACTTTGCCTTCACCTTTGGTTGCAGGTACACAACATAATCTAACACCGTTTCTTCAAATGATGATTATAACAAACATCTTTAGTTCGTTATACAAAATCAAATGTCACGACAGAGTAAACTCACAACACACATGCTTCTTAGTTTGTGCTTTACGGCCATTTAAATACACATATTTCATTTTTGATTTCCTACTTCCAGTCATATATATATATATATATATATATATATATATATGATTTTAGATGTAGTATATTATATGACAGAAATGCCCTCCAGAAATACCATCTACTTGGTTACGAAATTTTTTTTAAGTATTCATAAAGAGTAGTTAAAAGTGTTTCTCTTTTATCTCTCCACCAAAGCTACCTAATGATTTTGAAAAATCATGCAAGTACAAAGTTTCGGTACGTATGATCAACAGTTTTTGAATATTTATCCACAAATTAATATTGATCTTCATTTGATTTAAAATAAATAAAAGAAAAGACCATTATTCAAAGGTGAAAATATTAATTATCTTGTCATCTAACGTTACAGATTTTTTATTTTATTTTTAACATTACAGATATTTTATTTTATTTTTAACGTTACAGATTCATGTGAACGGCTCATGAAAATGTCTACAAGACGACTTCTGCAAGCAACAGAAGCTCTCAAGAGCTCATCGAGAAAGCGTCACACCACCAAACACGACGTCCAAACATGGCTCTCCGCCGCCATGACTTTCCAACAATCATGCAAAGACTCCGTCCAAGACTCTGGTGGCTCCTCCTCCTCCTCCGCCATCAGCCACATAACACAGAAAATGGACCACCTCTCTCGACTCATCAGCAACTCCTTAGCCCTTGTCGACACATTCATGAAAAATCCAAAACCAACCGTTCTTCCACGGTGGGTCTCTGCTGGAGAACGGAAGCTTCTTCTAAGCCGCACGTCTAGAAGCAGAGCACACGTGTTAGTCGTCAAAGACGGATCCGGGGATTACCGGACCGTGATGGATGCTGTCAACGCTGCTAGTGGTAATGGTAGATTTATCATCTACGTGAAAAGAGGTATTTACAAAGAGAAAGTAAGAATCGAGAAAGATGAAATCACGTTGATCGGAGAAGGCAAAGACCTGACGGTGATTGTCGGCGATGATAGTGCAGCCGGAGGAACTTCCGTGCCTGACACCGCTACGATGAGTTAGTTACACATGCATTCATTTATTTGCATACATATAATAGTACTCTTAGGGCAACATTATCTGTAAAAACGTTTTCAAGTTTCTTACTCTTTTTTTTTTTCGTTTTCTGATTTATAAAATTAAAATTAAAAATTGATCAATTGTGGGTTGGCACGTGTCTGTGAGCCCACAAATAAAAAAAGGACAGACCAAGAGCGTCTTTCATCTAATTACTTTTGGCCAAAACTTTTAACAAATTGGTGAGTTCTCTCTTAAGGATTGTGTTAAAACACATCGATAATTTTGTTTTAAGAGTTTTCATTTTTTTCACACTAAAAATACATTGAATTTGTACCAGTTTTGATAAAATTAAACTAATAATTATTAAATTAAATTAACTGTTATTTTTGAAACTTATAAATTACTTTTTAAATAATATCAAATTTAAAAACCGAAAAAATCTATCTATGTGAAATATTTTTTTTTCCAAAAATATTTTGTTTGTTAAACGGATATGTGATAAGTTGACAAAGTGGTGCAACATTTTTGCAGCCGTTACGGGTGATGGATTTATCGCACGGGATATCGGAATCAAGAACACGGCAGGGCCAAGAGGAAAACAAGCCATAGCTTTAAGCATCACATCAGACCAGGCAGTGTTATATCGATGTAGCATCTCAGGTTATCAAGACACTCTCTACGCAGCAGCTCTACGCCAGTTCTATAGAGAATGCGATATTTACGGAACCATAGATTTCATATTCGGAAACGCTGCAGCTGTTTTCCAAAGCTGCAACCTAATCTTGCGTCGCCCTAGTGATGTCAAAGCCTACAACGTTATTCTTGCTAACGGGAGGACGGACCAGCGTCAAAATACCGGATTTGCCCTTCATAGTTGTAGGATCCTTACGGATGTAGATTTTTCAGGGGTGAAACATAGGTATAGCTCGTACTTGGGACGGCCGTGGAAGGAGTACTCGAGGTCTATAGTGATGGAAAGTTATATTGATGAGGCCATAGCGGAGGAAGGATGGGCAGGGTGGTTAAACTCTGGAGATGAAGTGTTGAAGACATTGTACTTTGGAGAGTTCAATAACTATGGTCCTAAAGCTAGAGTTTCCAAGAGGGTTACATGGCAAGGGTTTCACCTGATTGGGTTCGAAGAGGCAAGTTATTTTAGCGTTGGTAAATTTATTGATGGTGTTTCTTGGTTGCCCTCTACGGGAGTTAGTTTTGCTTCGGGGATTTGATTAGTGAAAGGAAAATGAGAGAAGGCAAGACAAACTATATTAAGGATTTAAGATACAAATTATAGATTAACATCGACAGTAAATTCAGTTTTATATGATCATGATATCTAAAATTATGTGAAATGTTAAAGATAGTTACAATTAAATTCCAGTCTATGTGAAGATTTTATATAGGAATTCAACAAGGGTGCACAACTCACTGCTACTGTAAAGCAATTGACTTCATATTACAGTGTCAGTAGTAGAAATGAAACTGTAACGAATGTTTAATTTAAAACAAATATCTTTTAATGAATGTTTTAGTTGATAAAAAAAAAAGATAAATATGCTCTGGCATTATATCGAAAGTTCACTTTCGTTTTCCTGTAATGTATATTACAATAAATGGTTTTTGATTGGTAACCTACTTTTAATAAAAATAATTATGACTTGATCTCTACATACATTATTTGGTTGTTCGCAAGGAGAATTAAATATCCTTGTCGTCTGGCCACATACGGAGGAGCAATCTGAGTATGATATTTCAAACTCAGGTCCTTTGAGACTTTCCAAGCCGTCTTAAACTATTACTAATAATTTAGTAACTGAAAATTACATACAATATTATTCTAAACATTAATTTAAATAAAAAACCTTTGATAAGCTAAGCAAAATTAAATTGTAAAATTAGTTTAATAATCCTTATTTATATAGTATACACTAAATCATCAAAATACTTCCCAAACTAAATCTTATCAACTATTAAACTCGCTACATTAATTAAGCGTTTCAGTCACTACATTATATTGATCGTAAAACTCCTTGGAATTTTCTACTATGTGCTAAGTAGTTTGAGTGAAATCAATACTAATTTACTTATTAAGAATTGCATTCAACTATCAATATTTTCTATAATTGCTAGATGATTAACTACCATGTAAAATTTCAGAAACCAATAATCCAATTATAGGTGCTTCAAAGCATAGAAGAATAACATGGGTCCATAGCTCAGTGGTAGAGCAATTGACTGCAGATCAATAGGCCACCGGTTCGAACCCGGTTGGGCCCTATTCAATTTTAATTTACATCATTAGTTGTTGTTTTTCATATGAATCTCGGTTTTTCATATATGAACTTTCACACCATGTCAAAAACCATACAAATTTCACTCTTTTTTAATTTTCAATATACAGACTATCGATTTTAAACTAATTTTCACAAAACCACAACGATATTATTTAACCTTTAACTGGGTTATGACATGGTTGATCCAGTTTAGTTTACTCATTTAATGTTGGTTAAAAAAAATAAGAATACGATGTCGTTTGAGTTTCTTCAAAAAAATGAAGTTGTTTTGGTCTTTATCACAAATTGGGGATAAAATCAAATTAGGGTTACTTGTTAAGAATTGTGTTCTTACTCATCATAATATATATGCATTCAACTATCAATATTTTCCTTAGATAACTGACTAAACCATGTAAGGTTTGAGAAAATAAATAATAAAACCTATATGTATGTACCTTTAGTTTACAACAACAACATGGGTCCATAGCTCAGTGGTAGAGCAATTGACTGCAGATCAATAGGTCACCGGTTCGAACCCGGTTGGGCCCTATAATTTTGTTTTTTAATTTTACATTATCATTTGCTGTTTTTCAGAATATAACATCATAACTCATGGGTAAAGTTAGCTCGGGCTAAAAAAGCGGTGGGTTGTATTTAATATGGCTCAAGAAGGATAGCTGCAACAACGTAATTGAAACTTGTTGAAGTCATTAACCCATCGTCTTGTAAATGTTAGTGGTGCTTCTTTCAATTCATTTCAGAGTTTCTTCATGAAATCGTTTGTTTTCTGTTAGTAAATTTTACGACAAATTAACAAGAGAGCACATGTTAATTCCTCGTTACGTGTGACTGCTTGCAAGCTATTCAACCGCAGAAATGTCGCCATAAGAGAATATCATTAGTGAAATCGTTTGTAACGCCCAGGAGGATGGTTTCACACGGGAAGTATTGTGTCATACATACCACATATCGCAATGCTCTCAGATTATTCGATTTGTTTTGATAGGCATATATTGTCTTTGACAGGGGAACCTATGTAAGTGAAACGGTCTGTACGCACAAAGATTTGACAGGGTCCTTCATTGTTTTGGACTTTCTATCTAAAGTTTGTTGTAAATATATGGCTGTATTAATCCATGATATCCATCTCGTAACTTCTTATCTTTTCCATTTGTAAAAAAAAGTCCATTATTGCAAGCAAACACTTAACTTCATTCAACTACTTGTCTACTAATGTTAAAGCTCGTGTCAATTGCAACAGAATCAATGGACAATACGTCAAATATCGAATAAAAGAGTAGTCATTAATCTTTGCAAGTGGGTGGGACGCATAGGTCAATACAGCCAACTTGATTCACATGTCCTTTCTGTTTGGTATAGTTGACGATGGTCGATATCTCACATGTGTAGGATATTGATTTTGAAATTATTATTCATGATTTTGCATAAGTAAAGTTCGAAAAAACATTTCTTATGATTATTTTCTTTTAAATGACTACTGTTTTCTTTGTTTTTCCAGACTCAAGAATATGTCAAAGTATAAAACCTTAGCCAGTAACAAATGATGGCGAAAAGCTAGAAAAAGAAGAAGAAGCACAACAAAAATTCTGTATTTTTATGATTCTGGTGATTACATTATGAGACATCAGTTGCTAAATATTTATTTTCTTTTGTGTTTCCTTTTGCTAAACATTATTGTTTAGTATTTTAATCGTAGTAACAATTTTGTAAGTTGCATGTATTTATAATGTTGGAGGGCCTATTTAAAACTTCTGTCCCAGGGTCTATCGAATGTTTGAGCCTGCGCTGTGTGCAGTGCAACAATCTTTGTAATCAGGAGAAGGATTTACATGTCGATGTTATATAATATATGTGTGAAATAACATTATCAAATCACCTAAGTTGGTAGAGACTGGAGTATATTATTTCTTGTGATGATTACAAATTTGAAGCATCTCTCAATTTTATAACCCTGGTGGTGTCAGAATTATTTCTTAATTATGATATAGTCCATTATTCATATCATTTTCATTATTACATGTATCTCCGCCGTGTGATGGAAACATATATTGGATTTACAAAAATGGTAATTCTAGATTCTTATTTAGGAATATATAATAATCCAGGGAGAATTTTTGGGTTTCGGACTATATTTTTGATGATATATTATTTTAAAGTAAGGGGAACAAATTCAACTATGTTATTACAAATTATGAAAAACAAATAAATTCGGTTTATTAAGCATTTATTTTACTTTAGGTTTTACTTTATATGGGTCTTTTTTTGTCACAATTTAAAAACGGTTCCTCAAACACACATGTTTGGTTTTTTATCCAGAGGCCACGCACCACTTAAAACTTAAAAGTGGGGAACACATGTGTATGTATTCCCTTTTGATTAAGGCAAATCAATAACCAAAGCTAAGTAATTTTCTTTTTATAAAAATGACCTTTAAAACTTCTATGTTAGTTTAATATAAGTTTGATATGACTATTATATCTTTAATGAAGTTTGAGATCAGATTTGATATCTTCTACTAAAAATAGTAGATTGAAGACAAAACAGTCAAATTTATCAGAGTAAATATTATTACATACTAAAACTTTTGATATGACGCCAGGTTAAAAAAAACAAGAAGAGAAACATAAGCAAAATAAATTAATTATGAACACATATCTATTCATTTTGTTACATGCTTTCACTTATTTCTTTGTTCTATTTCTTGTGAAAAAGCTTTGAATTGTTAGTACTAAATTATTCCTATAGAATCTTTGGTCACTCCTTTTTCATTTCTAAGCTAGATTTTTGCATATTAGCTCTAAAAATCATTCAATTATTTGATTTGCACAAGACAAATCTGATGCCCAACTATTCATATTTACAAATACTGACAATTAAAGTTTATACGATAACTATGATAAAAATGATAGCTGCACCATTAATATGATTTATTTAAGTTATTTCTGCAAATTTTGTTTGTATCAATGGAAGTTTTTTAGCCTGCTAAATTTCAACAAAAATCTTTCAACTATTTCTTTGATTAATTACAGTTTTTTGCCTATTTGCTCTAAAAATCCTTCAACTATTTGATTTGCACAAGATAAATCTGATTTCCAACTATTCATATTTACAAATACTGGCAATTACGGTTTTATATGATAACTATGATTAAAATGATAATTGCACCATTAATATGATTTATTTAAGTTATTTCTTCAAACTTTGTTTTTATCAATGGAAGTGTTTTAGCCTGCCCTTTCAACAAAAATGAGAATTTTTTTGGCTAAACAAGATTGTCTCTAGACTCTCTACATACAACGGTGATTTAAAGACCATTTTCCGTTTAACTTTTAAGAACAACTATAATACGTAAACACAGTTAGCTATCTTGTATCTCATTTGTTTTGTTATTTTGTTGAATTGCAAAATTTCTAAGAAAGGAAACGTTTATTCAATAGCTTGCTGCTTTGGCATGTGAAGAGGGCCAAAAAAAAATAAGAAGTTGAATTTTCTCCAAGAAAGTTAATTTATAGTATAAAGTTCTTAGCAGTGGTTGCTCTTCTTTTCCATCTTTATTTGGACTCTTCCGCCATTTTCTCGTTCACAATTCTAGTTAATACTATCTGTATAACTAGATAAATTAGTTTATAAGTATCGTTCTTACTATCGTTCACAATTCTAGTTAATACTATCGTTCACAATAAGAAGCTTGATAAACATTTTCATTAATTTATAAGTAGATAAATTAGGTGGTGTAATTAAATATTAATATTTTTATTACATGATTAAAAAGATAGCTGATTCTCTTATGTCGGCCTATTAGGATAACATTTTTTTTGTAAAAATGAAAGACAAATCTTCGGGAACTCACATGCTGTAACAGTAGTCGCCAATACAAAGTAAACAATAAAAAACCACACCAAAAGAATAATGTCGGAGTCTAGTCTAACCACAACAAAATGACAAAGAAATTACAATTTAATACATATATTTTGTAACATGTTATGTGTAAGAAATAGGATGATAATATTCGAGAGAAAAAATAGTCTAGATAGTACACTAGCTAGCCAATCACATACCTAACAAATAAGAACTCGTAAAGGCGCTTTATAAAAAGTTCATGAACCATCTCCTTTTAGTTGTTGGATTAATACATTATCATTAAGTGATCATTAGGTAAAGTTTATACTTTTCATTTATATTGCTCCCGGACACTTGTTTAGCAATGACTAATAATTTGACATTTATTTTCCCAAATGAAAATACTTTATATATAAGAAAAATGTTTTTTTAATAGAAGGAAATGTTTATAACAAGAAATAAGGAAATCAAATAAAAATATGATGCTCTCCTAGCAAAAAAAAGTATAAAAGATCAACAATTTCATATTTATATAAAAAAAGAAATCAAATAAAAAATACGATGAATCCAGTGAAAAATATTTAATGAAAATGAAACACTTATACAGAAAGTCGTGCAAAATTATAGTCTACACAATCGAACGTCCTTACCACAATGTAGTTTAAGACATTAGCAATTTAGTCCAAAAAAAAACATTAGCAAAGTTGTAAATCATTATGGAGCAATGATGTATATGGTTTGACTGTGATAACAAAAGCTTTTGGAGTGATGTGGGTATATAAATTCATGTGTTTTGATATAAAGACCAAAGAACTTCTAGCGTATTTTTTTCAACAAAAAAAAACACTTCTAGCTAATGTATGTGACATAACAAAAACTTTTGGAGTGATGTGAGTATATAATATATGCATGTTTTTGATATAAAGACCCAAAAACTTTTAGCGTATGTGACACTTGCATTATCTTTCTAATTGATAATCATATTTTCTCGAATAAATTGCCTCCGACTCTAGGACACACATATACATATAATTACGGTTTGCTATTCACATCGGTTGCAAAAATCACGAATCTACCCCTGTCGGCTTATTATAAGAACCCTAGTTCTCTCTTCTTTGTTTGACATAAACATCTCTCTATACTCTCCCCCACTCAAACCGGAAACTGACTCCGACGAACATCTCCGGCTTCAGTTCACGAAACCAAGCTGACAATGATGAAAGGAGGTAACAAACTGATGAAGCTGAAGTCAGTTTTCAAGAAGTTCAACACCAAGCCGAACCACCAACCACCGACTCCGGCCTACCACGGTCACTCCTCATCCGTGAGTGCATTTCCCTTAGAAGACCTTCACACCGTCTACGTCGGAAGAACACGGCGTCAGTACCACGTGAGCTCTGACGTTGTGAGCCATCCGCTCTTCCAGCAGCTAGCGGCTATGGATGGTGGATGCGGCAGCGAGGACGGTTCGATCGTTGTGTCTTGCGAGGTTGTCTTGTTTGAGCATCTGCTTTGGATGCTTGAGAACGCTGACGCCGACGATTCATGCCCCGAGTCGGTTCACGAGCTCGTTGAGTTCTATGCCTGCTAACCTCGCATGGTTAATGTAGGTGGAAATTATACTACTAATGATTTTATGCTTGTATATTCTATACTTTGTATACTTTACTACACACCGCCTTTTGTTTTAGATATTTCTTCTTCATTTAAATGTTACAATACTAATAAATATAATAATATTTTAATGTGTAAACGGAAATTACATTTCAATGATGGATCCATATCGATTTGCATGGATTACTAAGACTTTAGCAAATCTTTAAGGGATTTCAAATATATAAGACAGATTGAGAAGAAATGTTTGGCTGAAGGAATTTAAGCCAAAAATGGGAGATCACCCGAATAGACTATTGGTACACTCGATGCATTTCAGAAAAGATAGAGATAATCCATTCAGGCTAAGCCATAGTTATGACCATAAAAAAAGTAGTTCTAATGATTTAAAAACCTAACATAGTAAATAGAAAATGAGTTAAAAAAAAAAATCAAGTGGTTTAAGAATGCTGTAAGACCATTTGGAGCATATATCGAGAAATGTTTACTTAAGATCATTCTGTTTGATTCAGGCTAAATGTGTGCATTAGAATGAGACTAAAAAAATCAATAAGGTAGAAATATTAAAAAATGGTTTTCTCAGAAAAAAATATATTAAAAATTGGTTGTTAGAATTTCGGTTGGGTCTAGCAAAATTTCTAGTTGAAATTTTTCTAAATGATACAATAATCAATAAATATATATACATTAATATGAAAACATTGTCTTGCAAATTGTAATATAAATATGTTTTCTATTAAAAAATGTACAATGTCAATTAAAATCATTTAATAGATGAGATACATATACTGGTCGGACAAATAAGCTGACCGGACTTTGCAGACGCGACGAAATCAATCACTGGTTACAAAATTAAATCCTAATCAAGTGGTTCATCTAATTTATCTTTGGGAGATCGCCCCAATGTTTTTTATAGATTTTACAAAATTGTTATTAATCTTTATCACAATGTCTACAAAATAAATATTATACAGTGAACATATATGTAGTATATAAATAAGTAGTTTTTGAATAGTTTAGACTCTAGATAGGCTGGTGCGCGTAAGACCATTTCTAGTTTTGATGAATGATAAAATGAATAGCCATAAGCTAATTAAATATTAAAGATAGATGAAAGAGAGATATGTTTTTTACAGGTCATAAAACCAAAAGTAATTTGTTCCATGTGGAATGAAAAGTTGTCTATAATCTTTAATTCTCTGTTTGGTACTAAATTTGCAATCTTTATTTCTCTTAGATATGCAACATATGCTTTACATGTTGTAACACTAATTCAAATATTTTCTCCCACTAATCTTCCTTTGTATGACGTTCCGCACTTTTAAAAGTATATAAAACCCATAAGTTTCATACGCATGATTTGGTCCTAGTCCCTACATGCCCAAGCAGCAGAGTTCATAAAAACATTATCGAGTGGAAACACTATTTTAGCCCTACTGAGCGCCAACTGGTCGTGCAGTATTCATTACTGTCGACACACAAAATAATAATGATCATGCAGCTCATCTTTACATGGAGCCGTTA
>CAKOAT010330709.1:590808-603787 GCA_932364175.1 Eruca vesicaria subsp. sativa
CCCCCCCCCCCCCCCCATAAAAAAAAGAATGGAGAAGACAATACAAACCAGGACAATAATAAAAAGATAACCTGATTTTACAATTACACGCCCAAAGTAATCACACCCTAACATTTTCCATCAACATATATGGCAAACAAAAACAAAGGATAACAATCGTCATAATTAAAAAAAGTTATAAAGAGTTTTTATCACTTGATTTGTAATTACTCTTCCTTCGCTTGAACCGCTTCTACTGCATCTCCAACTGCAAAAGTTAAGACAGAACTATTAATGTTGGTTTCTCAAGAATCATATCAATGTTCAATAACAGACCTCTTGATTGATTTCTCATCAAACAATAAAGATTATTGAGAGTATTAATGGGTAGATAAGATTATGAGGGAAGTTGAAATAGCCCATTTAATGCCTAGTAAGTGCAAACGCTGTTTCTTTATGGTTTAAACTCAGCCCTAATTAAGCATGTCATGCACGTGTTATAGTTTACTGGTCCCTGCACTGATGCATGCGGTTGTAACTAGTTCATGGTATGATCTCTATATAATAAGAGTTAGCCTTTCTGCTTACCGGAACTATCGTCAGGGTGATGATCTTTAAGATTGTTCTCCATGCATTGTAGTAAGAACTTGAAAGTTTCGACCTCGCAAGGAATAGTGAGCGCACCGCTCTGATCAAAGCCAAACTCTTCCTCTGCTTTCTCGAGCAACACCTTGAACAAAGAGTGGCTGAGATAGCTTGTTGGTATGATAAACCTTCTTAGTTCCGGTCCAACGTAAACCGCTAGATACCCTTTTGGAACATCAGCCGGAGCCTTAGGGCTTTGACAGCTTTCCTCATCTGAGTCACAGTTCTTAACAGCTAATAGCCTCTTATTGATGGCTGGTGAAACTATTGCCGCCGCTTGCTTCCCAGCTGCTAGTGGAGGAACATCTGACTTGGGACCTAACGTTACGGCTTGCCATTTCTGCAAAATCTCCTTTAGTCTGACGATCTGCCTGATTCCGGTTATCTTTGCGGCATTATTTTCATCCATCTGCACTGCCTAGTAATAAGATAGTACAAGACTCGCGAGTTTTCTTCAATGAGAAATCAAATGTCTCATAAGATCTTCACTTGTAGCTGCATTACAATATCACAAACAAATTATTATTATAATGTATCAAACTAAAGTAATAAACAAGTTTCACAATCTAATCAACATTCACAAAACTAGAGAATAAAACTTGTAAAGAGGTAAACAATAATCAGTTAACCTAGTTTAGCTGTGACCCCAAATCAAATTTGAATCATTAGTTGTGATTAAATACTTTTATGAAAAAGACTATCATCAACCAAAACAAAGGGACCCGCATCCACACATAAACATAGTCCAAAGCAGTATTTTTGCAAAAGGAATGTTTCTCTCAGATCGGTGCAAATCCCATGAACATAGAATCTGCTACAAGAAGTTTTAGAGGGAACCAAAATATTATATAAATCTCAAGAAATCAAATCCAAAGTTTTTTCCAGCAAACTCAACATATCCACATATACAACTCAGGAGATCTTATGACAGAAAAATATTCTAGATTAGTTCACGATCTAATAAATCCAAATTATTTTTGTCAAAAAAAAATCCAATATATCAGAAAAAATCAAAATAATTCTTCAGGTGATAAATGAGAACCCATCTCATGATATTTTACATATGTATAAGTATATTATATAAATGAATTACCTGGAGAGGAAAACGAATTGATGAATGAATCACTCTTAGCTATGGACCCGATGAGGCACACCATGCACAAAAGAAAAGGGTAAGGAACTCCCGAAGATTTTTTTTTTTTGTCGCTTCGTTCTTCTTTTAGGTTTTTTCTGTTCCAAGACTAGGAAGCTCAAACGACGATGAGGAAAAAAGATGTTTTCAAGAACTTAAACTAAAAACAAAACAATAAAAAAAAAACTAAAAAGAAAATTTAATAGAATCTAAAATGTTTGGTGGGGTAAAACGAATAGAGAAGCGAATTTTGGGAGATCAGAAGATGGAGAATGGCCTTTTTTGGATTTATAGTTTTTCATTTCATTGATTCTCTCACGCACAATATATATTTCTGTTGGCTTTCCCGTCACTTTCGGGCTTTGCAGGTTCTTCTGTTTTCTCACGTGTTCTCTCTATAGAGTTCTCTACGCCGAAAGATAGTTTGTTTAAAACGTAACTCGTTATTCTTAGTTCATTACCAACTTACCTCCTCTATTCCGTGCGCTATTAAAATATTAATTACGTGATACACTTGAACTGCTTTTTTTAGACAATCATGTGATAAAACTTTACTTGATCGTGTATAAAATCCTATGTATTCATTAATTTATTAGATTAGACATTAGAATTTATCCTAAATTATTATATATTATAAGCCTCTGGATTAAATTGTTGGTTTGTGTGATAGAAATATATATAGTCTGATGGGCAGCTAAAGATGATGTCGTTTCATAAGAGTATACATGTATGTTTGTTTATTAATGCATGCTTGTTCGGGTATAATTTGGTTTCAGTTTTTTATCCAAGACCAAAACTCGTCGAAATTTAATGAATCCCGTTATATTTAATTAAAATTTTGAAAATAACCAAAAATAAAGTATTAAAAATTTAATTGTTGAAAGTATAGTTGGCTACAACCCTATAGGTTGACACCTTTTTATCTTAAATTTAGAGTTTATTTGTGAAATAGCAAAGAAATTAAAAAATTGGTTTTGTAGATGTGAAATTAGTTAGTTAGTTCATTTTGGGTTTTTGTTTGGTTAGTGGGTGTAACTTTCATTAAATTTATCCATTTTCATTTGGGCTTTGAGCTGTATTATTTTTGTTTAAATTTTTTAATGAGCTTTTTTTATTTAATCTATTACCCAAATAAAAATAATAATGGGTCCGTCACTGATCTAGACATTTATAAAGCTTTGGGTTGGATATATTTGGATTAGTTCCAGATTTAATTTTCAAGTAAAATACCTAAACCTAAATTATAGGGGGTTTTTATTATCATTTTGTGGTCTAAAAAATCCAGCCAGAAAACTGTTACGAAAAACTCCAAAATGCACGTCATGAAGCTGGTGATAACAGAAAAACGTAGGAAGAATGATCGGGAATCAGATTTTGAACCATCTCGATCACCACGATTTCCTTTTTGCTCTGAATTTTGTAATTTATCTTGTATCCTTGTTTTGCAATTTTATTTTATGTTAGCATCTGTCTTACTATAACTATGCATAATAGTTAAAAAAATATGTTTAGTTTAATTGATATATTTTTAAAGCAGAGTTCTAGTTAAATATTTAGAGATCTATTAACTTAATACATCTTCTTTTTTTAAACAACTTAATATATCTTATAAGTCTTATTTTAAGAGAAAATTAAAAATCATTGAAAATATGTAAGATGCCCATAGTATATTGTTGCATGCGTCGGACATGCACACAATCGTAAGCAGAAAAAGAGAGCCAAGTAATAATTTCGATGAAAACAACATATACATTTTATATCTTAAATACAATTTTTGTATTTTCTGAGGTCAAAACTAACTCAACCATATCTTAAATATATGTAATTTTGTTAGTTTCTGATGTCAAAATTAACTCAACCATCAGTTACATGTTGCCTATATTTATATTAAATTGTATGGGCCAACCTAGCCATGGGGAGGAATAAGTATTTGGCTGTGCGTATCTTCCTTGAAGACAAAAGCATCTTCCTTCTCGATTCTCAGCATCTACGAAATATTCATACTTCCACTTGACAAGATCCACGGCTTAGCTTTCCTCTCTATTTTATTACACGACACATCATTTAACGTGCTACTAATCCGACGGTTCATATTCTATCTCCCTCCTTTATATAAACCACTGAATCATTCAGATCTTTACTTATCAATAAATAATCAAGAAAGTGACAAAAACATGGCGACTTTAGATTCTCCACTAGAGGCGTTGGCTTTGGAGTACGCTAGCTTCGGTTGTCTCGCCGTCGTTAACAACGTCTGGACATGGATCGCCGTCGTTACGGCTGCCGTCAGCTTCTGGAGGATAAGAGTCATCACCACCATCAAAGTCGAAGAAGTTCATGGTTGTGGCTTGTTAGAGGGATTAACACCCTCGAAGCCTGAACAAGAATCTTCTCATCACGAACCGCAAGAAATGGCCGGGCCCGTGGAGGAAACGGTGGTTAAAACGGAGGTTTGGGAGCCGTTAATGTGCGATCAAGGAGTGACGAAAGGGAAGCTGACTATGTACTACGAGGTAGACGTTGTTGGAGAGACGTGTGTTGACGGAGACGGAGAGTTAACGGACGTTAGCTACGGAGGTGGTTTGGGTCATTGTGGAGAGTGGTGGGAGAGAGTGTTGAAGATGAGAACTGGTGATGACGATTGGTACCGTTACGTGGACTTGACGGTGATAAACGGGAGTGTCGTAAGGTTATGGGATGACAAACGGAACCCGTAAGGAATCCCATGTGTCTAAACTAGAGGATATTCCTAGTACGAAAAAATATATCCTTGTTGCTTTAAAGTTTTTTTTTTGGTCGATTAAGTTGGTAATTTGTACATAATTTCTCCACAAGACCAGGATCGCTTGACCTAGAAGAAATATAGAAAATCAAAATTAAATGTTGTTTGCTTACGAAGCGTTCTTAGTCGATCATTTGGACACAAGTAAGCTCACCAAAACTTTGACTACACGCATAAACCTTGCTTAATGGTTCTTGTTGGCATATAAACTATCGCATTTGACCAAAAAAAAATTTGACCAAAAAAAAAAAAAAAACTATCGCAAAAAATATGGAAAGTTAAATTATTATATGAGTAGTTGTTTTTTTTTTTGTTAACTTATATGAGTAGTTGTTTTCATTTTAAATTGAAGAATTGATATATTAACTCAACTTAATTACAGTTACTTTTAAGCATGATTCTAAAAATCGGTATAGTCCCCGTCTAGGTGGCAAATTGGTAGTAGCCTAGCAAATTTCATAAAACCTAAGTTATATGATTCAAAAAATTGTTTAAACCATCCTAAACTTGTTTAAACCCTTTCAAAATCGGTTTAAATTGATTTAAATTAGTCTAAATCTGTTATAATGTTAGTATAAATCCACAAATTTGTATAATTTATTTTGTTTTGTTTTGTTTTATATATCTCATTTTAATGATTCATCAAAATAATTTTATCATTAAAGCTAAAAAATAAAATATTTTATATAAATGTTAAACATATATATAAGACTAACGTATAGACTCGCCTATGCCCCTAATAATACGGCTAGTCGTTAGTTCTTTACAAATCGTCTAGCTACCCGCCTAGTCATTTTTAAAGACAATTAAGCTACATCATAAACTTACAACTCAAAAAATAAATTTTGTACATACTCATAATTAATGCAAAATGACTACTCAAGAGCACACCCAAAATTCAAATTATAGCTAGTTTAAAGACGAACACAAAACTAGTTTCTGCAGTTCGTAACATATAAATTACAACTACTTAAACACACAACTAACTTCTTCATCATCATCATAACAATCATGGCTACGAAAATAACGAAACCCGCCCACAATCACTAGCTACCAGAAGTACGTGGACGAGCAATACAAAACAAACATTGGTTGCTAGTTGATATTTCCACATAGAGTTAACACCTTTTAAACATTTAAAGTGTCTACACATTTGTAGCTTCAGTGTAAGCATTGCTGTCGAGTAGACTCAATAGACAACTTGTGGTCTTGGCTTCTATGTTATGCTTTTTTTTTTGTGTCTCCACGACTTAGTCAAACTTGTTTGCAAACACACGCAAACAGAATGCAAAAGTCAACTTTCTCGACGTGCAAAGCGTGTCTCAAAGTCTTTGACCCAAATATGAAGAGTTAAAAGTTCATATATCAAGATCGTAGCATACCTTTCCAAGCGTGTCTCAAAGTAGCTTCTCTCATGGCAGATTCTCCATCTTTGTCATTGCAAGCTTACCATTGGAGACACCATGTGTTCCCAAGCTTCAGTGGCCAAGACGTCCGGAAAACCTTTCTCAGCCACCTTCTCAAGGAGTTCCGGCGAAAGGGAATCCGCACGTTCATAGATAATGATATCAAGAGAAGCCAAATGATTGGTCCTGAGCTCGTACAAGCTATCAGAGAATCTAGGTTTGCAGTTGTAATATTATCCAGGAGATATGCATCTTCAAGGTGGTGTCTAAATGAGTTGGTGGAGATAAAAGAATCTAGCAAGAAGGTCATGCCGGTTTTCTACGAGGTTCATCCATCTCATGTGAGGAATCTAAGCGGAGAGTTTGGAAGGGCATTTAAGAAAGCATGTCTAGGCAAACCAGAGGATGTGAAGCAGAGATGGCGAGAAGCTTTGGTCTATGTGGCTAATATAGCCGGCGAGTCTTCTCAAAACTGGTTAGTTGTTCTGACTCTGTAGCCAAACTCTTTCTTCACATGAATGCTTGACTCTTGTTATTAGTTATGGATGTGTGTTAATAACGGAAGTGTATTAAATCTTTGTGCATTGGTAAAATACCAATATTCATTGGGTATAGTATGCCTTTACAATTAGCAAAAATACTTTTACTTGGATAAAGATTTTTTTTTTTTTGAACAACTTGGATAAAGATTTATCCTTAAATATATAGGAAATTCTTTCAAATCGACATTTTAAGTTTTTATCACAAAAATACACCACAAAAATTTAAAATGATCAAAATAGCATTTTTTATTTTGAAAATATTAAATTTTGTTTCAAAAAGAAAATTTGAAATCATATCACAAAATCCCATTCCTCAACTCACAAAACCTCATTCCTCTAACTCTAAACAAAAATATCTAGTATTAGTTAATTCAAAAGGATATAAATATATATTTACTTATTTTTGATAAAAAATTTAAGTCTATTTTGATTATTTTTGTTTTAAAGTCTATATTTGTTATAAAAAATTTTATGTCTATCATATGGAATTTCTCTAAATTTATTCACTCAAATAATCAATTACTAGCTTAACAGGAGTGTTTGCCTTGATAGTGTTTGCTCTTTGTTTTCTTCAAGTTAATTCGCGTTTGTTCACAACTATGTACAAATGCTAATCTTGGTGGAAACAAACATTTTCATCTTTTGATAGGGAGAATGAAGCAGATATGGTTGAAAAGATTGCAATGAACATTTCAGATGAATTGAATTCTGCACCATCAGGAGATTCAGAAAATCTTGTTGGAATCAATGCCCATATGAGGGAGATGGATTCCCTGTTATGTCTTGAATCAAATGAAGTGAAGATGGTGGGGATTTGGGGTCCTGCAGGTATTGGCAAGACTACAGTTGCCAGAACTTTATACAACCGGCTTTCTAATCACTTCCAACACACTATCTTTGTGGAGAATGTTAAGGGAAGTCATAGGAGAACAGGACTCAACACTTATGGCTTCAAGGAACAGTTTCTGTCTGAAGTGTTAGATCATAAGCATCTGATAAAGGAAAGATTACAGGATCTGAAAGTTCTTGTTGTTCTTGATGATGTTGATAAACTAGAACAACTTGATGCTTTGGTGAAACAATCTCAATGGTTTGGTTCTGGGAGTAGGATCATCGTGACCACAGAAAACAAACAGCTTCTAAGAGCTCATGGGATCAAGCTTATATATGAAATGGGTTTTCCATCTAGAAGTGAATCTCTTAAGATCTTCTGCCAATACGCATTTGGAAAAAGCTCTGCTCCAGATGGTTATGTCGAGCTTGCTACTGAAATTACAAAGCTTGCTGGCTATCTTCCCTTAGCTCTAAAGGTTTTGGGGTCATCTCTGCGAGGGATGAACAAGGATGAGCAAGAATCAGCGTTGCCTAGACTCAGAACCAGTCTCAGTGAGGATATTAGGAACGTTTTACAAGTCGGTTATGATGGTTTACATGAGAAGGATAAGTCCATATTCCTTCACATTGCGTGTTTATTCAATGGTGAAAATGTTGAGTATGTGAAGTTGTTGCTCGCAAGTTCTGGCTTGGATGTCAACTTTGGGCTACAAGTCCTTACCAATAGATCACTAATTTACATAATTGGATGCAATAACACCATTATGATGCACAGTTTGCTAGAAAAATTGGGCAGAGAAGTTGTTTGTGCACAATCTATTAACGAGCCTGGAAAACGTCAGTTCTTGGTGGATGCTTCAGATATCTATGATGTACTTGTCGATAAAAAAGTAAGTCATTAACCCTCGTTACTTTCATTTTTAAATATTAGTGGTCAAAATGTACATATCATTAGGTCTCCAAAAGATTTTAAAAGTATTTGCTCTGATTATGACTTTGCATTAACTTTAGCTTCAGTTTGATACATGTGTGTTTCAGGACAATGGAGCTGTTTTGGGCATATCTTTGGACATATCTAAAATCAATGAGTGGTTTCTGAATGAAAGATCTTTTGTTGGGATGCACAACCTGATGTTTCTAAAATTCTACAAGTCCTCGTTGAGTAAAGATCAAACCAAGCTGCATTTACCTCTAGGCTTGGATTATCTTCCCCGTAAACTTAGGCTTCTGCATTGGGATGCATATCCCACAAAATCATTGCCTCAGAGTTTTTGTCCAAAGTTGCTTGTTGTGCTAAATTTAAGAGAGAGCAAGCTTGAGAAGCTATGGGAAGGAGTACAAGTAAGCAAACTAAATAGCTCTCTTTTCTCAACTCTCATAACATATTAATCTGATTTTTTGTTTTTTTAGTCTCTTAGAAGCCTGACGTATATGAATTTGAGTAAGTCTGAGAATCTAAAAGAGATTCCAGATCTTTCAGAAGCAGTAAATATGGAGGAACTTTGTCTCAGTCATTGCAGCAGTTTAGTGATGTTACCTTCCTCAGTTAAGAACCTTAACAAACTAGTTGTTCTTGAAATGGAGTGCTGCTCAAACCTAGAGTCTTTTCCAACAAATATCAACTTGGAGTCTCTCACCATTCTCAATCTTGATAAATGCTCAAGAATGAGAACTTTTCCAGAAGTTTCTTCGAAAATTGGATTTCTCTCTTTATCAGAAACTGCAATAGAACAAGTTCCAGAAACAATCACGTCTTGGCCATATCTGGCAGCATTGGACATGTCAGGCTGCAAGAACCTCAAGACATTTCCAAGTCTTCCAGATACTATAGAATGGTTGAATCTCAGCAGGACAGAGATCGAAGAAGTCCCTTCGCGGGTCGAGAATCTCTCCAAGCTAAGTAAACTATTGATGAACAGCTGCATGAAGCTAAGAAGCATCTCTTCTGGGATATCTAAGCTGGAACGTATAGAAACACTAGATTTCTTGGGGTGCAATAATATTGTGAACTTTCCTGTAGAGATCTTCGAGAGCTCTAGGTTCTGTCATAATCTGGTGATGGAAATGAGAAACATCCAAAACCCTGATCTTCCTGGGCCATTTTATTTCAGGAATAGTTATATTGACACAATCCCGGATTGCATCACACGTCACAGTAAGCTGCCTTTTCTGAATTCATCAGGACCAGTCTCTAGCCATGTAGAGACTAATTTCGTTTGGTTTCATGACCTAAGATCGGAGGATATAGAGAATGATGTAAATGATAATGATGCTGGCTTTTCTGATGACATAGAGTCACACAATGAAACTGAAGAAGGAGAAGAATTTGGGCGTGATGAGGATGCAGAGACGAGAAGCAGGAAACGAATGAGGTTAGGACTTGTGTAGGTAACTAGGTATTGATCAAGATTCAAGAACAGCTTTAAGTTTACTATGGCTTTAAGTTATGGTTGCAGGAACAGCTTCTGTCTGAAGTTCTTATTATTCTTGTCTTCTTGATGATGTTGATAAACTAAAACAACTTGATTCAAGCTTTCTACTTAAATAATTAAACTAAATCATAACCGTACAACTCATATAATAAACTTTGTACATATTAACACAAATCGACTACTCAGATCACAATTCATAAGTATATAATAGCTATTTTAAAAGGAACACTTAACTAGTTCTCTAGCATCGTAATTAAGTTCATAATATACAAGTTTTTTTTTTCATAATATACAAGTTACAATTACTTATAACACAAAGCTAGATATCATCATAACAATAATGACTACAAAAATAACGAAACTCGCCTACAAAATGATGATAAAACTGTCTCAACAAGTTTTTCCTTTTGGTTTCTTTTTCGTAATTATACTTCCAAAAATCTGAAATCACGATTTGACGCTTCGCTCTTCTTGATTATTGTGTCTTTGAGATTGTTGATTTCTTGTTTTTGTTATTCGGCCATGTTCATGCGGTTTTGTTGTAGTGGCTAAAACTTATTAGTACGCTAGTATTATTTAGAGCAAAAGTGCAGATGTAATTAGGCCATTAAGATTGTTAGTCCGAGTGTTATATAGAAACAATCTATTAAAATGTATGAATTTTAATTAATCTGAACTAAGTTTAATTCGGTTTAAAATTGTAAGCAGTATAGAATTTTGTTCTGAAATAATACAAGAGTCGACCAAAATGAATGCAAATCAAACTTCTGTCCTGAAACCTCTGTCAATTCATAACAAATGTGGGTCCAAACCTCTTTGAATACAATTGGCCATGCTCACGTCTGATGCAGTCGGTCAATAATTCCACAAATTTTCATCTTTTTCGTATATCGAAAATTAAAGCAGCTGTTTGTTACATTTATACACATATTAGAGGAGCCGTGCAAAAAAAATATGCCATTCACATGTATTTACTTTATCTATATGCATTGGACCGGACAGCTTTATTTTGTCGCTAGGCTCGCTATATACTCTGTCCAATAATTTGCGGTGCATTTGGTTTTACAGATGTTCCCCATAATCAAGAGGTGCTGCATTCACCACCCTACCCCTTATCTTATGCACGTACCAACGTTAATACAAGAAAATATATGAGGGTTATTTATGTAATAGTATAAGAGCAACATTATCTATGGTCCATAAGTTGAGTCTCTTAGCTTTTAACTAAAATCGGTAAGGGACATCCG
The DNA here is from genome assembly GCA_932364175.1 of Eruca vesicaria subsp. sativa. Classification (NCBI taxonomy): domain Eukaryota; kingdom Viridiplantae; phylum Streptophyta; class Magnoliopsida; order Brassicales; family Brassicaceae; genus Eruca; species Eruca vesicaria. The sequence goes on from CAKOAT010330709.1 coordinate 601,808, forward strand.
TAAAATCTTTATTTAACTTGCTCTAACGGACCTAGGACTTTAAATTCTTACCCACCAGTTTAGAACTCTCCTTTTCATTCACAGAAGTAACCCTAGTTTGGTCTCTATCTTGTGCACAAAAAATAACATAAAATTTGGTCTCTACTCTCACTCCAGTCTAAGCCGAGAGAAACAATGGCTCCTCCACAGAAGTTCTTTCTTGCCGCCGCCATTGTCACAGCGGTCTTTGTAGCCGCCACCACCGGGCATGGAACTAACAATGCTGCGGAAGATATCGTGCACTCCTCCTGCGTGCACGCGAGCTATCCATTGCTATGTGTCCGTACGCTCTCTACTTACTCCGGTCCAACCATCAAAAACCGTCGTGAGCTAGCTCAAGCAGCCGTCAAGGTAAGCCTCTCCCACGCTCAAGACGCTGCCAAAAAACTCGCGGGGGTACGAGAAACCGTGGGGAAGAAACGCGTGAAAGCGGCTGTTGTGGACTGCGTGGAGATGATTGGAGACTCGGTGGACGAGCTGAGCCGTACGCTAAAGGTTTTGAAGCATCTTAAAGCTTCGGGCGGTTCGGCTATCGAGTTCAGGTGGCAGATGAGCAACGCTCAGACGTGGACGAGTGCAGCGTTGACTGATGATGACACGTGTCTCGATGGGTTTCAAGGGATCGACGGTGAGATTAAATCAGAGGTGAAGCAGTGGATGACGAAAGTGGCGAGAGTTACGAGCAACGCGCTTTACTTGATTAACCAGCTAGATGAGAAAAGTGACAAGCCCCACGTTGTACGTTCTTGATGTTAGAATGTGTGTTGTAGTAATGGTTGATTGTGGTTTGTGTTAGTTTTTATTTGGGTGTGTTTAATTGCAAGTTATCTACTATATAAAGAGTTTTTGAAGTTAGAGTAATTTTTAGTAGTTCTATAACTGTAAACTAAATAAACGAATTCTTTTTTTTTTATGTTAGTACGCTATGTCACTATATATCGTATTACGTGATGTTCCGTTCGGATTCGATAGCATGTGATGTGATTTTGTCTCACATGAAACTGAAAATATTTTTTTCTAAAAGACTGATAAACTAAAAGGAAAACAATACATAAAGTAACATAGCGGAGATCATTTATGTAAATAATCTGCCCATTATTTGCTATTGAAAGCTATGTATACAAATCTGAAAGAAATTTCATCCCCAAAAAATTGAAAGCGGCACTAGTAAATTAGATTAGTTTAATTGTGGGTTGGGAAAAGTGGAGTTTCAGATACAATAATGGGCCTCAAGAGAGAAAATGGGCCTGTATACGTTCAACGATTGACAGATTGTTTAGTTAAGAAGATACTAATTAATAATAATCTGAAATTCAATCTACTTTTTTTTTTTTGAGAAATTCAACTTTAAAAACAAAAGGTGCTCAGGTTTTGAATGAATGGTTGGGAAGTATAAATTCAATCTACTTGCATGGTTTGATATTGCATATTAGACCTATATGTTTGTCTGGGCAGAGGATTGGGATGTGTTAGGTTCGAACTTCGAAGGGGATAATATGGAGCTGGAAAATTTGTAAACAATGGAGGAGCCAGGGGTGGGCACGAATCGGATATCCGGATTTTTAAAGGTATTTGTGATTTGATTCTAATGTTACGGATATCTAATTTTGGTATTTGCTTTGCTTCGAAAAAATACGGATATCCGGAAAAACGGATATCCGGAAAATAAATAGATATTTGCGGATATTTACGAATATTTACGGATATCTCATCCATTTTGATTAATACAAATAATCTTAAGATTTTGATACAAATTTACTTTGCAAAAATATTTTTTTGCATGATATATAAAGTAAAACTTAAAAGAACTAGTGAATTTATATATTTTGTAATTTTTTTAAGCTTAAGTTACAATTATAATAACACAGCATTTAAGAAAAAATATAATTGTCATAATTTTCTTTCTTTCTTTTTATGTAATACTTTTATATAAGTAATAAC
>CAKOAT010330709.1:603887-631936 GCA_932364175.1 Eruca vesicaria subsp. sativa
ATATATTTATATATTTACGGATCGGATCGGATATCCGCTTCCCAAAATTTTACTATTTGTGATTTGCTTCGATTTTAACGGATATTGAATTTTAGTATTTGCTTTGATTCGAAAGTTTACGGATATCCGGAATTTTCGGATCGAATCGAAACGAATAACGAATCGAATCAAATATAACGGATAAAATGCCCAGCCCTAGGAGGAGGAAATCATGAATTGGATAACTTGGTTAGTATATGGCATCTAACATAAGGGTTTGGAATCATGCTTCCAAATTCATCGCTGTTGAGTTTGTAGTGCTGAGACAAAAATAAAATCATATCAAACACTTTAACAAACACTTTACTTAGTGCCGCAAAAAAAAAACTACAAGATGCAACACCATCATGTAACATCATTGTACCCACTGGTGCAAGGAATTTTGGTCCCTACCTTAATATAATCACGGTCGATTCAAGTTATCGAGGGTCCGACTTGAGATTATAAAAAACTTTTCCACCTTTAATTATGAAAGTTGTATTAACCATTCTTTTTTCTGTTAACCGTCGAGCAAAGACATAGTCTCTTTATAGGGTCCACCTCCTTAATAATCGTATGTAGACAGGCACAACAAACGGATATGTTGAATTAGTCTGTCTATGCACAAGCTATCTTCTTTTTCGTTGGTGTAAATGTTAGGACACGAGCTTCCTTCTTAATTTGGCAGTTTAGATTGTTCTGTCTTACGGTTACCAGAATTACTATGACACCTAGTAGAGTATACACAACAAGGATAAAAGCTATTTGGTAATGGAAAAGCTCAGTTATCAAATGCATATATAAATACTGTCAGTATATTTTCACAAAGTCAGCATATTATATGTATTTTTAAAATTAACCACAGAATTGATGATTCACATAATGTTTTTTTTTTTTAAAAAATCGTCTACAGTTGCACGCATTTAGTTTTCTTGACTAATCCAATTCCACTATGAAAGAGATTTCGTAAACCAGCTCATGTCACAATAGACACGACAATTAGAGCCAACGTAAAATGGGGTGTGAGTGAGACCACGTCAGGTGGGATTTTCTGCGAGAGACCCTTCTATTTTTGTTCTTATCCATGCTTTTCAATTATGGTATTTAACCAATTTTACCATCCAATTTTTACGCCAAACACTTTCTTTATTTGTGTTAATTAACATGCAACTAGAAGCGATGAAAGAAAACGTTTAGATACACTTGTAAGACATTGCTAGAAACTCTTTTCAGTATTGTTACAATGTTACTTAAGAGTATGTACAACACTTCAAACGAAAAACGTTTGGAGCCGAAAATGTATGAAAAGAGAACATACGGTAACATAACGTAGTTAATCCACAACAAAGATAATTGATTTAAATGCGAGATCCGGTATAGTATAACTCTTTGATATAAGAGAATTATGAATAAATAAATTATCCGGTTCTCTAAAAGTTCAGAAACTACAGATATGTACGCATAAATTCACATAAACATGCATATAGTATAAGTAAAATGTATGCATGCAAATACAAGTAAGTGGCAGCGACATGAGGGCATGTTCAAAGGGGGCACACTAAAGAGTGTGCTTAGGGTTAAAATATTAGTAAAATAATGTATTTTGCTTAAGAATATGGGAACTAGTCAAAGGGAGATCACTTTGTTTTTGGGTGTGCTTAACTTTTCGGCCAATACGGGCAAGACACATATACCAACACTTGCCTTAAGCACAGATCTTATTGTAGACCACCAAAACTGATCTTCACCCTTTTTTTAATTAAATCTCATTTTTTAAATGGTAAGCACATGTGGGGAGTTCCCCCTTTGAACATGGCCTGATGTCCCTAAACAAATAAATGCGTGAATGCAGACGTTTGACGATTGGATGAAGGTGGGGACCTTATAGAGTTAGGGATTTTGAGGCTGGAAAGAACTCTTAACTATACGTTTGATGGTGAGATAACCCCAAATCTTATTTTTAGAAAAATAATTGTACAAAATAAATAGAATAAAACTTTGTTTTATGTTTATGCTAAGTGTCATCGGTAAAAGATACTCGAATCTTAAATATGCTTTTTCATAATGTGATCTTGTATTATAAAAAGATATGCATTTTGCGTTCGACCTATCAATTTAAATCTCAAAGTAAACAAAATCCAGACCCTAAATTACTTGCTTACAAGGAAATCATATACTAAATTGCTTTGAACATAATGATTGTGTTTTTTCATAAAACATATTTATATATATAAAAAACCTAAATAATCGGAAAATCAGATTATTCGGTTATTACAAACCCGCTTTGAACAAAAACTCCAAAGTCCAACTATTACAAATAATAATGGTGTTTTTTTTTTTCATTTTGCTAAACATAATAATTGTATTTTCTATCATAAATCCGTAGGTTTCATTCTCGTTTAAGACTTGGTTTGAAAGCTCATAAAGTTCATAACTATTCCTCTGTATATGAATGCCGCCTAAAATATTTAGAACACTGATTATTAGTGAAACATTACAAATGAAGTCAATTGATAAGAAAAAGTATAAATTAATAACTTTTACGAATGAAGTTTATATGCAAAGGCAGTAACCAAAAGAAAAAAAGTTTACATGGAGAAGTCAAATAATATAGAATTTTATCATGGTCAGCAATCTCTTAATTGAGTTTTTTAATCTTCGAATAAAAGACGATTTTTAATTTTTTAGATTTTAATTAAAAAAATCTAAAAATTATCTCTTAAATAAAAATCGTTTTTTAGTCAAAAATATATACTTTTTGAGTTGAAAATCTCATAAAAAACTGAGATTAATCATGTCCTAATGTATCATTAGGTTCGTAAGCATTACTAAATAAATAAATATCCCAAAAATTTGTGAAGTGGAAAAAAAAAACAAAGAAGAAGAAAAGCTAGTTCTGGTGCTTTTTGCAGACCTTTTGGTAGTTGTCCTTGTCCTGGTCACTGATCATCCCTTTCCGACAACTCTGATTATCTTTCTCTCTCCCGTTCTAACTCTCTGTCATAATCTCGTCTGCTCCTCGATCCTCTCCCTTCATTTCTTTCCTCTTTTGATTCTTTACCCATTTCCCCAGATTTCTCTTTTTAGAAACTCTCTTGAAGTAACTTTTCGTTGTTAGTGGAAGAGCTTCTCTAAAAAGGGAATCTCTCTTCCTTACTTATTGGTCTCTCCGGAGATTCCGCGTGTGAAAAGTTCGTTTTGATCTCTCTGAGGTTCTGTCCGAAGTTAAAAAAAAAAACTGAGATCTTGGAGTCTCCATTTATCAAGATAAACGAATTTTCTGCGGTAACTTGATTCTGAAGACTGGAGGGCTTTAACGTCTATGATGAAGATGAAGCTGTCACGCAAAGAGCTCAGCTTTGTATAAGCTCAGTTTTAGTATATTAGTAAAGTTCAGTAATCATGAAAGCTCCTTCATCAAATGGAGTGTCTCCAAATCCAGTGGAAGGTATGTATATAGATAAATGTTAAATCCTTTAGTAGGATCTCACTGCTGGATTGTGTATAGATTTAGTTGTCACTATTTATAGTAGCTCTATCATCTATTTATAGTAACTAAAGGAAGATCCTAGAGACGTTGAGTAACCACATCTTTGATGTTGTGTGAGTGCAGGAGATAGGAGAAATATTAATTCAGAGTTATGGCACGCTTGTGCTGGGCCATTGATATCTTTGCCTCCACCAGGAAGTCTTGTTGTTTACTTCCCTCAAGGTCACAGTGAGCAAGTATGTTGTTCTATTTATAACATTCATGATTGATCAAGAATTAATGAATCTCTGGTTGAAAATTTTCATGTGCCTTTTGTTTTTTTTAAATTTCATTAGGTTGCAGCTTCAATGCAGAAGCAGACTGATTTCATACCAAGCTATCCGAATCTTCCTTCTAAACTCATCTGCATGCTCCAAAATGTTACATTGAATGTATGGTATCTTTTGAGTTACCAATAAAGATCTCTTAACATAAGTTTGCTAATTTATTTTGGGATTGTGAACTAGGCTGATCCTGAAACAGATGAGGTCTATGCGCAGATGACTCTTCAGCCAGTAAACAAAGTAGGTTACATTCCACTGTATAACGTGGTTCTAGATGTGTTTGAGCAAGGACTAATTGTTGTGAGGATGTTGTTGAACAGTATGACAGAGACGCATTGCTTGCTTCTGATATGGGTCTTAAGCTAAACAGACAACCTAATGAATTTTTCTGCAAAACCCTCACGGCGAGTGACACAAGCACTCACGGTGGATTTTCTGTACCACGACGAGCAGCTGAGAAGATCTTTCCTACTCTGGTGTATATACAACGCTTATATATATATATTATATACTAGATAAATGTTGATCTCTAGCTTCTTACATCGTTGGCAATGTTCTGTTAGGATTTCTCCATGCAACCACCTTGTCAGGAGCTTGTTGCTAAGGATATTCACGACAACACATGGACTTTCAGACATATTTATCGAGGTAAAATTTTTCCTTGTTTTTGGTAAAGATTAAATGTACTCAATCAGTTTGGTTTGTGTAATACTGTGTTTGGATTTGTTTATCAGGTCAACCAAAAAGGCACTTGCTGACTACAGGCTGGAGTGTTTTTGTAAGCACAAAAAGGCTCTTAGCTGGAGACTCTGTTCTTTTCATAAGGTTTATCAATCTCAATGTTTCCCATGTTTTTTTGTTTTTTTTTTTTCTTGTCAAGATGCTAACTGTTTTTTCATTTTCAATCAAGAGATGGAAAGGCGCAGCTTCTGTTAGGTATAAGACGAGCAAATAGACAACAACCTGCACTTTCTTCATCTGTAATATCGAGCGATAGCATGCACATCGGTGTTCTTGCTGCTGCTGCTCATGCTAGTGCTAATAACAGTCCTTTCACCATTTTCTACAACCCAAGGTTGCTTCCCTTTCTTTCCATTAACCTTATGAAAATGCTTGTTTAATGACAACAACTGAGAGAATACAACCTTTTTATTTTTTTTTGGCAGGGCTCCTGCTGAGTTTGTGGTTCCTTTAGCCAAGTATACTAAAGCTATGTATGCTCAAGTGTCCCTAGGTATGCGGTTTAGGATGATATTTGAGACAGAGGAATGTGGAGTTCGTAGGTATATGGGTACAGTTACTGGTATCAGTGATCTTGATCCAGTGAGATGGAAAAGCTCTCAGTGGAGAAATCTTCAGGTAGTTTGAAGTTAAAACTCATTATGAATGCCATTTTTTTCTTGATTTTGTTTTGTTTTTTGGCTAAAGATTGGATGGGATGAGTCAGCAGCTGGTGATAGGCCTAGTAGAGTTTCAGTTTGGGACATTGAACCGGTTTTAACTCCTTTCTACATATGTCCACCTCCATTTTTTCAACCTCGGTTTGCTGGCCATCCCGGAATGCCAGGTTCTATTTCATTTCTAGACAACATCTTTTGAATCTCCTCGGTGATGGAAAGTTTGTCTATTTTGCAGATGATGAGACTGACATGGAGTCTGCGCTGAAGAGAGCAATGCCATGGCTTGACAATGGCTTAGAGATGAAAGACTCAATGTTTCCTGGTTTGAGTTTAGTTCAGTGGATGAGTATGCAGCAGCAGAATGGCCAGTTACCTTCTGCTGCTGCTGCACAATCTGGTTTCTTCCCGTCGATGCTCCCTCCAACCGCGGGGATGCACAACAATCTTGGCGGTAATGATGATCCCTCAAAGTTACTGAGCTTTCAGAGGCCGAATCCGAAAGCTTCAATGTCCCAGTTGCCTCAGCCACCAACTACGTTGTCTCAACAACAGCAGATGCAGCAGTTGTTGCACTCCTCTTTGAACCACCAGCAACAGCAATCACATTCTCAACAACAACAACAATCTCTGCAGCAACAACATCACCAGCCTCTACAGCAACAGACTCGGAAGCTGCAACAACAACAGCAGCAATTGCAGTCTCATTCACGTTCACATCCGGAGCCGCAGTCACAGCCACAGCCACAACAGTTACAGCCTCATCAGCAATGTTATCCTCCGCAGAATCAGCTGTATAATGGTCAACAAGCAGCACAACAAGCATCTATGCATCATTTGCAACCACAAGTAGTTTCAGCATCAATGGCAAGCAGTGTCATTGTGCCTCCTTCTAGCTCCCTTAACCAAAGCTGTCAACAGAAACAACAGTCTACGCAGCTTCAACACACACATCGCCACTTAGGTCCTAGCGCTAGCCAGAGTAGTGTAATAGAAACCAGCAAGTCTTCATCTAATCTGACGTCCATACCAGCGCAAGACACACAGTTTCAACGACAACTAGAACAGCAGCAGCCTCCTGGTCTTGTCAAGGAACCCAATCAGCAGCAGAAAGCTCAACAGGCGCAGGCACATACACACCAACAGATATTCCAGCAGAGTCTCTTGGAACAACCTCATTTACAGTTTCAGCTTATGCAGAGATTACAACAACAGCAACAACAACAGCAACAACAACAGCAACAACAACAGCAACAGCAGCAATTTCTTATGCCAGGAAGCTCGAGTTTGCAGCCTCAGTTACTCCACCAACAGTTGCAACCACCTCAAATGTCTGTGAGCCGGCCACAGGAAAAACAAAACCCACTGGTTGGAGTAGGGGTCAAGGCTTATTCAGGAATTACAGATGGAGGAGATGCACCTTCCTCTTCAACCTCTCCTTCCACAAACAACTGTCAGATCCCTTCTTCAACCTTCCTCAACAGAAGCCAAAGCGGGCCACAAGCAATTTTGATACCTGATGCATCTGTTAATATCTCTGGTAATCTTGTTCAAGATCTTTACAACAAATCCGACATGCGGCTAAAAAAAGAACTCATAAATCAGCAAAAGTCCAAAGCAAGTTTAACAGATCATCAGCTAGAAGCATCTGCCTTTGGCCTCGAGAGTGATTCAAGAAACAGCTTACTCGGTGGAGCTAATGTGGACCATGGCTTTGTGCCTGACACGTTACTCTCGAGGGGATACGACTCTCAGAAAGATCTCCAGAACATGCTTTCAAACTATGGAGGAGTGACAAATGACATTGGTACAGAGATGTCTACTTCAGCTATAAGAACTCAATCTTTCGGTATCCCCAATGTGCCTGCCATTTCAAACGATGTAGCTGTCAATGATGCTGGAGTTCTTGGTGGCGGATTATGGCCAACTCAGACTCAACGGATGCGAACTTATACTAAGGTAATATATCAATGGTTGTTACTAGTTTTCAACCATATTATATGTATTTGGAGTCGTTTTAGAGTCTGTACGTGTCAAGACGTTAAAACTTGGAATATGTTTCTTAAATTGACATTTTCATGACAGGTGCAAAAGAGAGGTTCAGTGGGGAGATCAATAGACGCCAACCGTTACAGAGGCTATGATGAGCTGAGGCATGATCTGGCGCGCATGTTTGGTATAGAAGGACAACTTGAAGATCCACAAACATCAGACTGGAAACTTGTCTATGTTGATCATGAAAACGACATCCTTCTTGTTGGTGATGATCCATGGGAGTAAGTACATTGAGACAAGAGATTTTTATAGAGTTCCATTCTTATTCTCCTCTAATGTTTGAATTTTTTGCAGGAAGTTTGTGAACTGTGTTCAGAGTATAAAGATCCTTTCATCAGGTGAGGTTCAACAGATGAGCTTGGACGGTAACTTTGCTGGTGTACCAGTTACTAACCAAGCTTGTAGTGGCGGCGGTGATAGTGGCAATGCTTGGAGAGGTCATTATGATGATAACTCAGCCACCTCGTTTAACCGGTGAAAGTAGAATATCTCTTACAGACAAAAGATTCTTTCTTTTGTAATGTATAACTTTTCTTGGATAGCGTCTCAAGTTTCCACAGAACAATGTAGAGCACTTAACTTGTAGAATACCTTCTAAGTTTACACGAAGATTTATCAGTTTAGTGTCACAGATTTTATAACTGATTAGATTACAGAACCAAATTGTGAAGAGAAATTAAGCAAACAGGTCAGCAATGAAATAACAATCATGTATTTAAACTCAAAAAGTCTTTATTCAAGATTATGCTCATGCCGTTGAAGAAAAAATTTCCACAATTGGGATTACAGGTTGCAAGTTACAAAGACTTAAAACTAAGAAAGGATAGCCATAACATCTGAAGCTCTCAGGGCGATGTAGTTGGAACCATCTTTGCCCTTGAAGTCATTGCCTGCATACTTGGAGTAAAGAACTGTGCTTCCAGTCGATATTGGTAGTGGCTGAACTTTACCTTCCTCATCTAGAGACCCTGGTCCAACCGCTATCACCTGCCCAAAATAAAACACAGAGGAGAATGTAAAACACTTGGCACTTATTTATGAAGCTGAGGAGCACATCATCAAGCTATTGTAACTTACTGTGCCAATAGAAGGCTTCTCTTTGGTTGTCTCGGTTAGTAACAAACCTCCAGCTGTTTTCTCCTCTGCCTCAGCAACCTAAACTCATAAATATCAAAAAACAAAACTTCCTCTTGTTATCACTGTACAAATACAAACAATAAGATGATTAAGATACACACACTAGGCGTTACCTTAATGAAGACGCGGTCATTCAAGGGCTTGAGATCTTTGATGTCATCTGTCTCAAGAAGGCCAACAATATCATCTTCCTTGAGAATGAGATGCTTCACATCGTTGAACTCCACCTCTGTTCCTGCGTACTTGGAGTAAATAATCTGTGCTCCAGTCTAACACCACAATAAAACAAAAAAAGAGAAACGCAATTTCAGATAAATTTATAAGCAGACAAAGAAAGAGAGGTTGCTGAGAGGATGTTACTTACAGGGACAGTGATATCGATTTTGGTTTTCCCAATAGTTCTTCCTTCACCCACAGCAACGACTTCACCTCCTTGAGGTTTTGATTGAGCAGTGGATGGAAGTAAGATACCTCCCATAGTCTTTTCCTCTGCCTCCTTAGTCTTCACCAAAACTCTATCTCCCAGTGGCTTAATTGCAGTGTACTGTAAATAACCATACACAAGAAACATCAAAACAAAGCAGAGAAATCTACAAGTCATAACTAAAAGACAATGAACATATTCAAATTCTGACAAGACCCCATTAAGATACAACTACAAACATATAGATTCTTAAGCTAGAACTGTCTAAAGCTTAGTTTCTTCAGACCAACATTGGACAAAACAAATGAGCCAATACAAAGGAGTAACTCAATATTCAGACAAGTTCCACATGTTCATTCAGACCAACCAAGAAAGTACCTTAGGAGCAACCACAGAAGCAGCTCTGACGACCAAAGGACGGAAGTGGCTTTGCCTAAGAGTCCCTGGTTTCAAAGTTCCAAAAGATGAAAGCTTAGCACTCGAAGCTCGGAGACCTTCCAAGCTCCTAGCTGACACAGTCACTGGTGATGCTGTAAGTTGCGTCGCCGCCATTTCTGCTATTAGTTTAAAACATATTAAACTCTCAGTTAGTAAGAAACAAATAGGAAGCAATGAGATTCCTCTCAGATTCACCACATTTTATAGAGTTTATCCATCCAAAGTTCAGACCTTTATGTTCAATTCTAGTTGGAAGACAGTGAAGAGAAGAGGATTCTTACCTTGAGGATAAGAAAAGGTTGTGACTTTTTGAGGATAAAACCCTAAAGAGTTTGCAGAAGAGATAGACTAAAAAGTACACATGACTTCTCCTTTTTATTACAGGAAGTGTTCTATCTAGAACGCTCTAACCGGGTGACGGGTCGGGTCGCTCGGGTCCAAATCCTCTTTGTCCCCTACTCCCCTTTATGAAATTTCTAGACTTAAACATATCATTTTGGATTTTTTTTCATTTAATAGTATATAAGCTCATGTTTATACTATCTAAAATTATAAATACGTGAATACTAAAACTCTCGAATGATTAAAATAAAAATATTCTAAAATGATATATTTCATAATTTCTGTTTAAATATTTAATTGTTTTTGTTGTTAGTGTAATATATCCCAAAGTAGGATCTAATTAATCACAAGATATATTACACTAAAAAATATATATATATATATATTTTTTTTTTTGTTTTATACTCTGTTTTGATTTTAATTATATGGATGGAAGCTGAAACAGAAAAATGTTAGTCTTTATTAAATAGAAGAATGTTGTGCTCATGAACTCTGGCACAAACTATTCCGACCACAACCATCTTGAAGTTCACCATTAACGGGTCACCACCCATTTCTTCGAATAGAGTGATAGTGTTGTGTCCGTTCTCATTCAAGAACGACCGTGGAACATGGCACCTACAAGAATTTGGCAATTGAAGTTCCAATCCGCAAAAATACCATTATTGATTATGGTGAAGTAATAAAGGAACCATTGTTTATATCATTTTAGAATTACCATATTTGAGTTGGTTTGCTGCACATAAAAGCACATTTTTTACTACCATACTCCCCCACGATAGTCACATTCCTCAGTGAAACCGTCGTCACTAAAGTTGAAGCTTGGCTAGTAACGTCCGATGATCTGGCTGTTGATCCAAGCCTCTCCTTTCCCAAGACCATCAAAGTTGACAATCAGTGGATCATTACTGAAGAGATAACACTTTATTTGTGAAACCTTCATCTGAAATATCAAATGGTTTTGTTAGAAAATTTGGTTACTTGATACTGACGGTGTACCATGTCAACATTCTATCAGAAGGAAGCTTTTTGTTTGACCATATGAGGCGGCGACCAATGAATTTTATGCTTAAAATTTGTGGTTATATCCATTCAAAACGATCTTGTAGTCATATTGCTGCTCGGATAGATTTTTCTCTATCGTTTCCTCTCCTTTGTATCCGATTAATTTCACCGGACCACTGATTCCAGTTGGACCACTATCAAAGAAAGCTCCAATAACGAAACATTTTTAAAACGATTGTTAAGCAGTTTCAACATTATAATATGGTTAATGGGTCGTGAAATAAGTATACTATCAAAGAATATATGGTTTTAAATTTTCAAAAATTCATAGGAGTTAACCCACGACCTCGAAAAATTTGGTGAATTTTTACGTTATCTATAGAAGACGAGGAAACATTTTCTAAACGATTGTTAAGCAGTTCAATACTATAATTTGGCTAATGGGTCTTTAAATAAGTATACTAAAAATGAATACATGTTTTGTAACTTTTGAAAATTTATAGGGGTTAATCCACGACCTCGAAAACTTTGGTGGATTTTGAAGTTATTCTCACGAGACGACGAAATTTTTTTAAAACGATTGTTAAGTAGTTTCAACACTATAATGTGGTTAATGGGTCTTTAAATAAGTATACTAGAACGAAATATATGTTTTGAAATTTTCAAAAACTCATAAGGGTTAGCCCACAGCTCAAAAATTTGGTGGATTTGACGTAATTCTCAGAAGACGACGAAGCATTTTCAAAATGATTGTTAAGCATTTTCAACACTATAATGTGGTTAATGGGTTTTAAATAAGTATATTATCAAGAAATTTATCTTTTTAATTTTCAAAAATTCATAGGGGTTAGCCCACGACCTTGAAAAATTTGGTGGATTTTAACGTTATATTGAGGAGACGGTAAAACATTTTCAAAACAACGATTGTTAAATAGTTTCAACACTATAATTTGATTAATAAGTCTTTTAATAAGTATACTATCAAAGAATACATGTTTTGAAAATTTCAAAAATTACTAGGGATTAGCCCACGACCTCGAAAACTTAGATGGATTTTGATATTATTCTCAGGAGATGACAAAATATTTTCAAAATGCTTGTTACGCAGTTTCAACACTATAATTTGGTTAATGGGTCTTTAAATAGGTATACTAGCAATGAATATATATTTTGAAAATTTTCAAAAATTCATAGGGGCTAGCCCACGAGCTCGAAAAATTTGGTGGATTTTAAGTTTATTCTCAGGAGACAAGAAAACATTTTCACCATGATTGTTAATCAGTTTCAACACAATAATGTGGTTAATGTGTCTTTAAATAAATATACTCTTAAGGAATATATCTTTTGAAATTCTCAAAAATTCATAGGGGTTAACCCACGACTTCGAAAAATTTGATGGATTTTGACGTTATCCCCTGGAGACGACAAATATTTTTAAAATGATTATTAAACAGTTTCAACACTATAATTTGGATAATGAATCTTTACATACATATAATTAAAAGGAATATATGTTTTGAAACTTTCGAAAATTTATAGGGATTAGCCCACAACCTCAAATTTTTTGGTAGTGTTTGATGTTATTCTCAAGAGATGACGAAATATTTTCAAAACGATTGTTAAGCAGTTTCAACACTATAATTTGGTTAATGGGTCTTAAAACAAGGATTTCGGGCTTTGAAAAAATTAACGTACTGGTTGTTGGAACGGAATGGCACCACAGGCCGATAAAGTGAGTGTGGATGGTCCATTAGCCGTGGACGGAGAGGACATTACAGGATCTTTCTTGTCGATATGAACCCTAAGTAAAAAATCATATTAGTCTAGTGTCTAAGTACTCGTTAGTGTTTGAATTTTGAAGAAGAACGGAGTAGAGAGAGACCAGCGTTGTTTTGATGAAGCGAACAAAATCAAGATTTCCGGAGAAAATCATATTGCATATGTGCTTGTTCATGTGAATTCCAGAAAACGTAGGTCTCAATGGCATCTAAGCCACCATCTTTGGCTTTGTTGCTAACATCAGGTCTGCAAACACAAACACAAACCAAAAGGAAAATATATTGCTTGTGAAGAAGAAACATATGTACGAATGGTTTAGAAATGTAAGTTGTTGTTACGTCGGAAGTGCTTCGTAGATAGTGAATTGAGCCTGATATTAAGATTTTACGTTGTCCATTGATGCTGATTGCTCGATCATCGTGTGAGACAATAGTGTGCATTCGCTGAATAGAATGAAGTAATGAATATGAGAAACAATGCTAAAACAGTGATGTGTTTCATTTTCCCCATTGATGAGAGTAATGAATAGAATGAAGTAAAGTTTGGAAGGAGCTGCAATGAGATGCTGCAACTGTGCTTTCTCCCCATTGATCTTTGTGAGTTAAGTGACGTTGTCGTCCCAGTAGTCGTCGGGATTCTTCAATTGTTTCACATCCCTCCTCATCATAGTGGGTTCAACCAATTGGATAAATCCTTTTCCTTTCTATGGTTTTAAACTAGGTTCTATGTGTATCAACGACCAGAGTGGGCTTTAGTTTTTATAACAATAGTGTGCTCACTTGCTGTAATATAAAGTTTAATGCAAATGTGTATATATCACACATTTTAGCACTATGGTGTATATGTGCATTTTATTTTACTAAAATTTTCAAGAAATAGATATATAGGAACTCAGTAGGGGAATGTGACCCATCTCACGAAAAGAAAAAGATAAAATAGTAAAGTAAAATAGATAGCCGAGTCAGCAAATAATAGTGGAGGGTACAACGAAGCTGTTGATGAATGCCACGCATTCACATCTTATGAAAGTGCGCAACGAATCCTCTTTTTTTTAATTAGCTTGTGGGATCCATTTTGCGACATTGTTGATATCGACTTTTTGTGTGTTTGTGTTTGTTTTGTTTTTTGAAGTAAAAAAGAATTGATTGTGTCCCAGTGTGGACCATTTTTTCATTGGCACCTCATCTTCATTATTCGTTTTTAATATCTCTGTTATAGTTATTCATGTCAGTATTTTATTTTATAGTCGGTACATAAATTAATATCCCGTATATTTTGTTGATTTTCTTACAGAAAAACGAATCCGTCCAAATCTAAATCCCATTATTGTAAGCATTGTTTAGGGTTTATGTCATGTCAGCTTACACATATAACACTCCACACTATATAATTCATTAATTATTGAGTAACAAATAAACCATGCATGTGTCGCTATTATGTATAAGTCTGGGCAAATACAGAAGGTTGCGTTTGGTTTAGACATAACTGCTCACAAACGTTATCTTTGTGGCTGGATGATCGTGATTGCATGCAGTTGAAACTAATTTTTATAACGCTGTATACATTTCCATACCAATAGTTTTGTTATTTTAAACGTTTTGCCAAAAAAAATATAGATCTTATTACAAATCCAATCGACTATACTGCATCCATTTTAGCTACATCTACTTGTCTTATCCTGAATACGCTGTTAATTTATGTTTCGTAACATTAAACATAAGCTGTTATATGTTGTTTATTTGACCGAAGATTATAAATAATTTTGATGATGTAATGACCATAAGATTCTTTTTTATGACTAAAGAGATATTAATTATTTGTATGAATACTGACCAAACAAATAAAATATCAATTCTCTTAGAATATGACATTATTTATTTTATCTAATGTAACGTATGATCAGTTTAACACCGTGTCATACATACAAACTATTATATGTATGAAGTGACAAATGAAATTATATTTGCGTCAACGATTTAGAAGCCTTAGTATATTGACTACCTTCAGAACTATAATTAGCACTTAATCATATACTTATAGTACACTACATTCAAGAATACAACAGTAGTTAAATCAATTTATTAACTCCTATATATCTTATGTTTATATATCACTTCTGGTTTTCCTTTGATTAGCTTCACACGTTTCGTGGTATGTTACGTCATTAGATATTTTATATGGTAGTTTTGTTTTCGAAAATAAACAGTAAGGATATTATTCGCAAAATAAGAATAGTTCACGTGATTTATTGTAAATATTGCAATAAATAAAAGTAGTGTAAAGTTTCTCAACCCTCCCACCAACTCCACCATAAATAACACATATCTCTCCCATCTCTTCCTTGTGGAGGTTTCACAAACACCACCAATCTTCTTCTTCTCTCATCATCTTTTTGGTTACTTCTTAGTTTGATTTGATCAAGATCATGCTTAGCAAAAGAACCCATCCCATGATAGGAAAAATATCTGAGCTCCTCGTTGGGGTGAACCGATCTGCGGCCGCGGCTGCTCCGTTCTTGGACGTCTTGATGACGAGCCCAAGAAGCCCACTAGATTTCAAGATTCTCCCACAGATATCTCAAAGAAACAGCTCAAAGAGATTCTATGATGACAATCTTGGTGGGTCCGTTGGTCTAGGGATTGTAGCCGCACTCGAGAACTCAACCACTCGTCGTATCACGAGCGTTTCTAGATCGGAATCTAACCAAACCGGCCGGTCTGATCCGGTTCACTTCATGAGCCATGGAGGAAGCATGGACGAGGAAGATGAGGAGATGTTCATGATGGACGAGGAGGATTACACGTTGGTGACGTCGCACCATGGTCCTAGTGGAACTTGTAGTACAAGGGTTTATGACAAAGATGGGCTTGAGTGTTTCGCAAGTAAGGTTAGCGAAGAACGTCGTGAGAGACTTTTCGTGGTCGATGTCTGTGCGGAATCTCCAGAGAATACGCCGAAGTTTGAGGGTTTGGGTTTCCTGAATTCATGTTACTTATGCAGGAAGAAACTTCACGGTCAGGACATATTTATCTACAGGTATAAATTAAGTGAATTTAAGTATTTTATAATGTTTTTGTAACGCCATTTTGCATTCATTGATTTATTTTTTATTTTGTTTAATGCAGAGGAGAAAAGGCTTTTTGCAGCACAGAGTGTCGATCAAGTCATATAGCAAGTGTTGAACGGAAAGAGAGGTGTAGATCGAAGTTCTCACCCTCTCCTTACACCGCCGGTCATGTTTTCTCCGTCGGAGTTTTAGTGACTTAGCCGGAGTTCTTCTTTTGAGTATATATAATATATATATGGGGGTCAGGGGTAAATAAAATAATAACTAGCCATTAATAATATGCGAGAGAAATAAAGTATATATCATATATATAAAAATATGACATGTATGTCCATATAAATGATATATGTTATATGGTGGAAGAGAAACAACATGAAAATTTTGGGTGAAGGGGGTTTATGAGAGAGAGCCAGTTCTTGATCGTCAAGATGGCGAAAAATGGAACAAGGCTCTTGTTTTCTTTTTTTTTAATTGTAATTGTGTTTTGTATTTGGTGGTTTATTAACATGTTAAAATAATTTTAATGTTCAAATTGGGTTTTCATTATTCTTGTGTCCTTTCTTTTAGTGGATGTTTTAAAAGGTGAGAATATATATCAGTGCTACAAGCATCATATCATATCAAATAATTGAAGAATATATTAACAACAAAAAGAAAGGAACAGTGAGAATCGTTTACAAAATTCTAAAGATAATTAAACATTGTTTGAGATTAATTATGATGTATAATTGTATATAATAAGAATGGTTGTTGTGGTGTTGGTTTGTGTATGGTTTATTCATCAATCAACTTGTGAAAGATACAAAAACGATCAAATATAAATATATAATAATAAAATAATGTTGACCTATACGGATGAAGCCAGAAATGAGAATACGCCCAAAAGAGGGACATCATTGTTGAGTGGTTGGCCCCATAAAATTCCAATTATTAAATAATTAAATTATATAGAAAGAACAAGACAAAACATAATTTCTTTGTGGTCCTTTCACTAAAATTGACTTGCATGCAAGACCTTAATAGTCTTTGTTCTTATTAGAACTCAGTCCTACCTAATAGTATATAAGCTTTTGGTGCCATCAATATGTTGCTCATTAAGAATGTTCACATACAGTATGTTTGCTTGTGTTTGACGTACATTCTTTTGAACAAATTTGGTTTAATTGGGTTATTTAGTTTAAGAAAGGGTTATCTGAACTTAAACTATAAGTTGTTCCCAATATTTAGATAATTAAAACTATATATGATTCTGTTCAAATGTTTGTTTTAATTCAGTTCTTTAACAAAACGATTGGGAAATCATAGATAACTAATATTCAATCTGTTTTAAAAAGATGTAACTTTCAGAATTTTTACACATTAAAACATATAAATTTTTGGTTATTAATGCTTTATTTTTTTATTAAACTATTTTCCATAGTTTTCACCCCATAGAATTTCGATAAAACACAATTTTTTTTTTTGAAATTTACAATTTACCATTAAAAAAATATATTTGTTTAAAAAAAAAATTTCTCTTAAATAGTGATCTTTTTGGAAACGGGAAAGTAGTAGTTAAGACCATCTACAACGCAGGATTTAATAGATCCTTAGTGTTAATCCTTAACTGTTAGGGATTAAATTAATATTAAAAAAATGAAACAGGCTAAGGATGAATCCTTAATCAAGGATTTTTAAGGATCAATCCTTGTTGCGTTGGCAAAAGTCTCGCGTGGCTTTCTCTGAGATTGGAGGTTCCTCCAGTTCGGATTCCATGGATTGGTTTGGGGAAATTGAAGTAGAAGTGGTGAATTTCATTGGGTTGGTCGAAAGGATTCAACTTTGGTTGAGGAAGTGGTTGATTATTGTGGTGAATCTCTCTCTCTTTCTCTGTAGCTCTCTCCTTCTTCTTCTCGGAGAATCCACGGTTCAAGCGATGTAACCGTTCCCAGACTCTCAGGATTCTCTATTGTATCTCCCAAATACGTAAGCTTTTCGCTGTGTGTTTCTAAACTCTTCATTTTGGAATCTCATTAATGGAATATCCTTCTTTTTTTTTTTTTAAGGTTGAGGTAGAGTATGCCGATGGAAGCAAGTTCAGTTTTTTTTGTTGTTGTTGAAAAGGTGAAGACTTTATGCATCAAAGATGGTTTCTAGAGCACATGATTGTGAAGATATAGACTTTTTGATTATCATGTCTTACCTCAGCTTCTAGACATGCTTATTGCAATAATGTGAGAGCTGACCATGAGGAATACACTAGCATTGGATGCTGGCAATCGACTACAAACTCTCTGATGAGTTTTGAATATGTTTTTGCAGTTTTGTAGTGCAGAGAAAGCGTATGGTGTGGAATCTTGTGGGATTCCATCTTCTTCTTCATCGACAAGGATTTGATCAAAGGAGGTACAGTTGTGAATGCACATCATCAACAACTTGCTGATGTTTATGTGGAAGATGGTATTATTGTCTCTGTGCAGCCAAACATTAAGGTATTTACTACATCCCTTTCAGTCTTGTATCCTTTTTATTTTTGGTAATCGAAAATTCCAACTTTGATCTGCTTGAAGAATCTCTTGTCACTCTGTATCAGGTTGGGGACGAAGTTACTGTACTTGATGCCGCTGGAAAGCAGCAGCACTAGCTGGTGGAACAACTATGCATATAGACTTTGTTATACCAGTTAATAGGAATCTGGTGGCTGGTTATGAAGCCTATGAAAAGAAATCCAGAAACTCCTGCATGGATTACGGTTTTCATATGGCCATCACAAAGTGGGATGATGGTGTTTCCAAGGACATGGAGATAATGGTCAAGGAGAAGGGTAAATGCATTGATTCATGCCTACTATTTTGCGTTATGGCTACTAGTTTTCACTTCGTATGGATGGGTTTATATTGAAAGTGCAGTTAAGTATCTTAGCAATGAGTCTTGCTGTTGTTCTTTTGCGTTATGGTTACTAGTCCACTAATTATGTAAATAATCAAACATAGATTGTAAAGGGACAAAAACTTGTATTCTTTAAGCTCTACTCTTAACACTATGACATCATGTTTTGTTTGTTTTTTTCAATCAGGTGATATCTGGAAGGCGGTATGTAGGAATCATGTCTGCAGAACAAGTAGGAAACTATGGTGTAAGGTACTTAAAAGCCCATATGGTCACAATAACTTAGCTATCAAAGATACCAAAACTTTTGTTTTACTTTTCCTTATAATTTGATGCGGTTGGGGCTGAATCTTTTGTGTGAGGATTCAGGTTAGTGTTTGATGACTTGCATAGAACAGGGATACCAATAAGACCTTGTTGTGGAGTAATTTTGAGTGTTTTGTTTTTGTTACCTGGATGCCAATACCAATACGTTAAGCCTCAGTTTAAATCAAAGGGTTTATAAAGTGTAAGAGTCAGTTTAAATCAAAGGGTTTATAAAGTGTAAGAGAGATCTTTGTCCTAGAGTAGTATGCAAGAAAAAAAAACTTAAGGATTCTAAAATAGGTAACACCATTGGAGGAAGATTTGAGTTTGTAGTCCTTAACTATTAAAAAAAAACAAAAACAATAAAAAACAAATATTATAATCCTAAGGACTCCAATGGTGGGTAACACCATTGGAGGTGTTCTAAGACCATTTCCAATTCATCCTTATATTATAGAGAGAAAAGCATTTTCTTTATTTTTATAAAAATAGAAGAAAACTCTATTATAAGTACATATATTAAAGCAAAACTATTTATATTACAGAATTCTTTTGTTTAAAAGGAAAGTATTAAAAAAATATAGTTGAGTTGAAGATGATTTAGACATCTCATATCATTATGTTTTAACTTGATGTATTCTTCTAACAGTTTCCCTCATGTCTAATCTCTCATCTGGATTACTTGCAATACAAGCAGCTCCAACCCGCAACAATTCCAGCATCTGTTGCATCGAATCAGTAGTACTATTTACTATCTCCGAATCGATAATCTCTTTCTCTTTTTTCTCTGCCATCGATGATAGTACCAATTGAACTATATCTGTCCCGCCTTTACCGTATTGAGAAGGGAACTTCCCTGTCAAGATCTCAAGAATTATAATCCCGAGGCAGTATACGTCTGATTTCTGCGAAACTTGTTGGTTCAGCGCAAACTCTGGTGTCTTGTAAGCGAACAATGTCTCATATGCGTTGTTTGGCTCGAGAAACGGTGAGAATGCGTAGTCACTGATCACTGCTTCGTAGTTTTCGTTGAGCAGAACGTTGCTGGATTTGAGGTTGCCGTGTGGGAGGTCGTAGGACGCAAACTCCTCGTGCAAGTATTGCATCCCATTCGCTACTCCTTTGATGATGTTCAATCTTGTTGGCCAAGTTAGGTCTGTATGATATTCCCCACGATCACCTATTCAGAGAAGAAACAAAACAAGAAATTCAATTAATTTCTGAACCTATCATGAACATAGTTAAGTGAAATTCAATTTTAAGATTTAATATACATAAACATATATTTCTAAATTGTTTATTTTTATTAAAGTTATAATTACTATATTGTTTATAGACTAGAATCTGAGATTTTGAGAACTTAAAAATTTTATAAGAGCTTTAGTAAATAATTTATTTTTTTCATAATTTAGGGGTCTATGATTATATAAGAAATCATAAAGAAAATTTTTGGGGTCAAAATTAATGTTTCAACTAGCTGTGCTCATATCTGACCCTATCTATGGAATCTAAAATTTCATAACCCACCATGAATAGGTTTAGTACTTGTGAATATTTATCCTATTAAGCTTGCATGTTGACTACTAAAATGTTTTTAAAATGACAAGAAAACTTCTCATGTAAAAAGGCATTGCATGCCATGCATGCAGATTACCGTGTAAAATGTAACGCAAGCTGCTATTAGTCATGTATTCAGACACGACAAGCTTCTCTTCGCGACGGTAATGATACGCCAGAGGTGTAAGAACATTAGGGTGTCGGAGTTTCCCCAGCCGTCTCATCCCAACATCAAAAGGTTCAGGTGCCAATTTATTCATATCCTTAATCCTCTTCACCACAACAGACAATCCATTAGCCATCACCGCCACGTAAGCTGATCCAAGGCTACCGTTTCCTAGCACCTCGGCTGCAGCCTTCATCAGATGATGTAAACCAAACGAGCCCTTGTCGCTATTCACCATCACAATCTCACTCATCCCTCCACCTACTTCTCCTCCTCCTCCTCCACCGACTTCCACGTGTCCACCACGCTTATTGATTGGTTCTGTGTACCTATTCGCGGCTGGGGATTGGTGTACCTTGACTTGCACGGCATCTAGGTCGCTTAGACGTTCTTTGTCGACTAGCATACGAAACTGAGCGTGTTTCTTCTCGTTCCGCTTCTTGATAGCGCTCACAACGATCAAGAACGTGCTGAGAAACGTTATGGAGAAAAAGATCGCGTACACAGTTGTACTGTTCGAGTGGTTTGCTCCTGGTCGAGACATAGGTGGTAAGGGACCCGTTTCGCCGGATGGCGTTACGACTACATTCTCACAATCAGTGTGCACTGCCTTCCCGCACAAGTTACCGTTCTCTTCAAGTAATAAGGTGAGGTTTTTCCTATCTGAGAGGCTCACAGGGACCTCTCCTTCGAGTTCGTTGTTCGAGAAGTCGACGATCTTCAGGCTCTTGTTGATGTCAGTCATAGGAAGTATCTCTCCAGAGAATTTGTTAAACTGAAGATGAATCTCCTCGAGGTTAGGGAGCTGCATCAAGGAGGAAGGGATCTTTCCAACGAACTGGTTGTGATCAAGAAACAGTCTCTTGAGCTTTGTCAAGTCCTTGAAGAAATCTTGAGGGATCTCTCCGGAGAAGCTGTTGTTAGAGAGCATGAGAGATTTTAGGCCGCGGAGTTTGAAGAAATGTGGGAGAGGACCTGAGAGGTAGTTGTTGTCAAGCCTAACGGTTTTTAGATTCGGGAGAGACTTTAAATCATCGACTTGGATTGTTCCTGTGAGACCTAGCTGTGTGATGTGAATCCCTGTGACTGTTTGACCCTTGTGGCAATAGATACCAAACCATTTTCCACCGCAAGGATCTGTTCCTATTTTCCAGGAGTTTAGGTCTCCTTTGGTTATCTTCACGGAGTCTTTGAACTTCACAAGGGGTTCTGACTCGCTTACGTGCTGCAAAGAAGGGGAGATCAAGAAACACATGAGGAGGATGAAACTGGGAATCAGAACAGCAGCCATGGGTTGAGGAGAAGAGAGGCTGATGTTCTTTTTCCTTTTTTTTCTTTCTTGGCTTTTTATGATGTTTATGATGATGATGTTATGGTTCGTTGAGAGGTTTAGTTGTGTTTAGATTTTGTTTTTTGTTCATAAGTCTGGACATTGTTTGTTTGAGATGTATGTTTGCGACATTTTGTTTTGTTTTTTGACTGAATTAGTTGTCAAAGTTTAGTCTTCTCTTTGCCTTAAAATAGCTTCTTCTGTGTTTCCTTTTTTGTTTGTTTGTTTCTGAGAGCTTTAGCAAACCGTTTTGATAATGATCAGAACAAGTAACGGAACTGTTCATATGTCTCTGGTTATTGCGTCAGCAACAAATACATGCTTTCAACGAAACATGTTTTTGCAGAAACCAAAACTCAAAACGCTCAAAGAACATAATAATTGACTAACGATGTTAAATTCGAGTTTATCATAGGTTTCTAATTTAAAATCAATTGGTGATAACTAGATTGACTCAAATATCTTATACTTTATCTATATCCCAATGAAACTCTAGATATGAGTGATTTGATTATATGATGGTTCTTTTTGATCATTTTGTTTTTGGGTCATGTTTTTAATCTATACCATGTTCAATTCAAATTTAACATTGTTTTCTAATTTGAAACTGATTGATGATAAACAAGATTAAACCAAGTCTCTAATATACAATTAATTCAAAATTTTCTATTAATGGACTGAAAAGCCAAAAGTTGAGTTAGATTATGTTCTGTAAATATGGTCGGAACCAAGCTCCGGTACGGTTTACCACAATGAGCTTAGCTTCTGTATCAGAATAAATACTAAAACTTACACCTCAAGTCACTAGTACCTCAATGTGTGTCATCTAAAAGCTACCTGGCCTTGGTTCAAGCCCTCTCTCTAAACTTATATCATTGCGAAAAGGATTTCATTCCATGTATCAGGAACACCAGGCAAGCACCAATGGAGACAATCTTGAACTCCTTTCGAAGCCGAGAGACTAAACCTTGATATATGACATTCATCTCTAATATGAGATAAAGCCGTTATGTCCAAAAGCTTAACCCCTGTGCCTTTCACCGCATGACCGGCACTATAATCACTAGACTCCTCTTGCAAAACTTCTTTCCCTATAGACATTGGTGTTGTGTTATCACAACTCCCTCCCGTGTTCCATTCCCCGCCCACGAAATGCCTCGGGGAAAGGCTTCTGTAGAACGCCTTAAGACCCGGATGGTTAGGGAGCTGCGAGCTAACCCAACTAACAGTGCTGTGGATTGTGAAGTTCTTGGCGTTACCAAGAGCGGCTAGCTTCTTTCTTGGCTACAAACTCTTTAATTCTCTCTGTTGCAAGTGTATTATTCTCTGGATTTGAATGAGTCTCTTTAATCTGTGTTGTCTTTGTAGGTTCGTCTTGGCTAGCAGCAACCTCATGATTCAACTGTATTAAATTTATTTTCTTCACGTATTGGTGTCTGCTGATATTTGTGCTCACTTACAAGAACTTCATGTTCCACTTGTTCTAGCCTTTTTTCTTCGGTAGTTGATGTCATCCCTTGATTCGTCTTACTTAAAGTAACTGCTTCCACTTGTTTTTTTTTTATATTTTTCATCTTCTTCTGTATATTTATCATCAGTTGAATCCTCTTTGGTTTCTTCTGTCATAAGTAAGCCACCGAAAAAGAAAGAAAAGTTATGCTAAACTTAGTTTCTCCGATATTCACAGACTCATAAGTCCTCTCAAAAAGGTGCAAAGAAACTTTTGAGAAGATAACAAAATGCATGAAAGAGCTGCTGTAATTTCGTTGGAATTTACCTTTGTTTACTAAAATTGGTAAAACAAAATAACCTGGGAATCTCTGGAAATCAAAGGCGAGGGAGGGACTATGGAAATCAAAGGCGAGGATTCGCTCGCTGAAGAAGATGAAACGTAAAACCTTCCTTCCTGCTGCTGAGTCAAGAGAAAAGACGACGACGAATCGATGATTTGAATTTTCAGAGTGAATGCCTGTCCGTGTTTTCCCAAACCGGTTTTGGGTTGGTTTGACAATAAAATTCGGTTTTATGCGCATATTACTCGGTTTAGTAACTCAAAATGAGAACATGTCGAAAATCAAACGATTCTATCATATAACTATAAGCAATTGTGAGAGAGTGGTATTCACTCGCCACTTGTGAGAGTGGGGGTGCTTTCAAACCTTAATTTGAACCATTAAAATTAATCTTTTTCAAACAAAAAAATTTATACACATCATTATATTCTCATATATGCTATTAATTAGTAACACTAGTTATTAATTTTGATGATTTTGAAAATTTTAATAATCTTGTTCTAGGAAGGTTGTTCCTATTTTGCAATCTCTTGAAATAAAAACAAACATTGACATTTTCATTCCAAACAAAACAACTACGTGTTGTCTTTATTAAAAGCATTGTGCCGTTTTAAATCAAACAAAACAAAACGGGAGTAAGGCGACGACACTTGAGTTCAAAGAAACTCATTGAAGTAAAAAAGTTTCGCCTGTTTCCTTTTTGTGAAATTAAAAACATGGACTTCCCCAAAGCATAAATTCTAATACTAAATTTCTCTTATGTTTTGCCTTCTTTCCTCAGCAAGATGAGTCGGCTAAGGTTCCTAGTGATTATCAACAACATCATGTCCTCTGCTGTTCTCCATGACTTTTTAGTGTTTGTCAATTTGTCGAAACTAAAGAGTCTTTGGTTTGAGAGAATTCATGTCTCTGAGCTCTACAACACAACAATTCCCATGAGCAATCTCCACAAAATGTCTCTTATTCTGTGCAAGATCAATAACAGTTTTGATTAGACCGGAGTTCATGAAGTCTCCAGTATCTTCCCAAAACTCCAATAACAGGGGAATTTAATAAAGTTCCTCACTTTTCCTGCAAATTGCTTTACTTAATTTGTCAAAATTCCAAATAATGCACCAACAATGTCATTACGGGTGTATATTGTTCGTTCGTTCATTCACAAACACGTCTTTAACTTTCTTGCTCCGCAAATTACTGTTTTTTTAAAACACCCACAAATAATTGTTTAATATTTCATTTCCCTACAAATTCTGTTTTTGAAAATTGAAGCAGATAATCTGTACTATTAAAACATCACTCAAAAATGGCCCAACAAGACCCAAACAACATTTTTAGAAATTTGTGGTAATAACTAAGAATTACACTTAGGTCATTTTTATCGCGGTTTCTTCCACGAATCTTAAAAATGAGAACCTACAAAGTGGTAAATACGGTTTTACAAGTCGTCAAATAAAAGCCGACATTGAATGATTTTTATAATTGTTCGTGGGTTCCACCAACACGTGACGGTACGTGATTAATTTTTTTAATTTTTTTTCAGACAAAAAAGATTAAGAAAAAAAAAATGAGAATCCCATTAAGGATTTGTAGGATAATCATGCCCTAACAAAATCATGATTACTCTATCCAAATAAAACTTTCTTTTCCACATCTTTTAGTTCTTTTTTGCTGTCAAATATATATGATATATAATAAAGTTCAAAGAATAAAGTTTGTTTTTACTGATAAGAGGAGATTTTCTCCCTTTGTTAAGTAAGAATGGTTTGTCAGAACATATAGTCTTTAAAACCTGCCCCATAAAAAGAAAGGGAAAATTCCATATAAATATCCCAACTAAATTCTATTAAGTTTTTTAATACCCAAACTTTTTCACTACCCAGTTTAAAACCTCAACTAATTATTCTGCCCACTTTAATACATCAACTTTTATAACTGTATCCATTTTAATACTCAAACTTTGTTTATTTTAATTAACAATACTAATAAGTTTCCAATGAAATTTTAAAAATGTCTAAACTTCAGAAAAAAAATTAATTTTATTATATGTTTGAGTAACGAAATTAAATAAATTTTTCATAATCTTAAGTTTCGTAATAAGTTTTTTAAGTTTTATATATTGAATTTAGTTTGTTTTTTTTGAAATAAAAAGTAAATTATTATTTTTCCTTCAAAAACTTTTTTTTTAAAACATTAAATTTTCTACAGAGTTTGTTTACCTTATTTCTTAAATCTTCAAATAAACTTAGAAAATTTAAATATTTTTTCTTAGATTTTGGAGATTTTTTTAAAATTTCGTTTGAAATTTATTAGTATTGTTAATTAAAATAAACAAAGTTTGAGTATTAAAATAGATACAATTATAAAAGTTGGTGTATTAAAATTGGCAAAATAATTAGTTGAGGTATTAAAATGGGTAGTGAAAAAGTTTGGGTATTAAAAAGCTTAATATAATTTAGTTGGGGTATTTATATGGAATTTTCCCAAAAAGAAATCATGAAGTGATATTTGTTGTATGTACACTTGAATGATTCGGATATCACATTGCCCTAATAAAAAAAAATGGGGAAGAAACCCGACAAGTTGCCGCAAGTAGGTTTAAAAAGAAGAAGGAAATGTGTTAAACGGTGGAGATTAGAAGCAAAGTGTAACAATAATAAGTGGGTGTTCTTATCATCCAAGACAAAACCATGCCAGCTGTAACTTGGTTTGCTTTCACTGGTACCACTAACATTACACGTAATTTGATGTTATAACATTTGTCTTAATGTTATCTGATTACTATAACTTAAAAATGGCCAAAACTAGTCGTACTGCTTCATTATGTTTGTATTTGTTGTACCAACATAAATGGAAAAACATACTGTTAATGAGCGATAGAGACAAAGAACATGATGCTTCTTTGAGAACACGATTCTAAAACGTAACTATTTGTGATTGGTTACCACTTACCACCTTCCTTGAGCTTGTTTATAAAAACGATTCAAAAAACGTAATTACCTATGAAATCTAATGGTTGATTATCAAATCAACTTTTTCCTTCTTTTCACTTATGATGATCAGCTGGAATCTGCATGCCTATCTTTTTAATACACATTCTTATAACAATTCTTAAAAATGTAAAACATCAATGTCGATACTGGGAATGGCTATTGAAACTAACATAAGTACATAACGTATCACAAGTTTTACAAAATAAAACTCCGATAGATACAAACTTTCTAAGTATCGAAAGATAAACCAAAATGTAGATACAAAATTTGTTTTTTAAAGATTCCGTGGTCAGTCATACAATACTTAACTCATTACTGGCAAATTGGCATCAGGGGAATAATATATTCTACACTTGTGTACTAATTGAGGTTGCAAAATTACTAATCTTCCAATGAACACCGCGATATGATTATTCTATTGTTATACATCTTTACTATTATTCAGAAAGAGAAACATAGACATACTTACGCAATAATTTACACGAGAAAACAGAAGTCTCAGCAAAGCTCGTAATTAGTTTTTAGTTAATACCTAATTGTTTATGTCACTTAAGATTTTCAAGTGCTCAACTCTTCAGTGCTTTATCCAATCTAACTTCATGGTGTGAGTATTCTTGGTCTTGAGATAGATATAGCATGCAGTATCACAACCAGGTCAAGCCTCATGAAAGTTTAGTGAGGAACATAACCAGTCTGTTGAAGATATGATATGAAAAAACTAATAGGTGATGAAACTTTACATTCTGGAAACAACTAAAGATTCAAGGTCTTGCTCAAATTCAATACTTGATCATTGTGAACATTTTTTTTTTTGCTTTTTACTATCTTCTGTTGAACTACATGTTTGCTTTCGTATAGTTTTTTTAGCGTATAATTCTCTAGGGACTAGATAGATCATTATTTAAATAACGTAAAAGACACATTTCTATTGCAGAACATATTTGAATATTATATATGTACATGCTACATTATATTAGTATGTCATCAAATCTCATCGGAAAAATGATCTGATCTCACCCCCAAAAATATATAGAGTTAAATCGACTTATAACCAACATAGCACACCTGTAACAAAAAACTACAATAATGCCATTACTATGCACGAGCTTGCCTTCACTTTAATTCAAGAAGTCAAAAGCTTCTGATTTGGTTAAAATCTCCCCTAGAGTTGGCAAATTTAGCAAAACTCCAATCTCCACAAACGATGCCCAGAGACGTACACTACAAGAAAACATTGATTTTGAAACTACAATTTGCAACCACAGCAGTGGTTACAAAATTTTGCAACTAATTTCTAACCAATTTGCAACTTTAGTGCTACTACACGTAATGTGTCATAAGTGAGTTGCAAATATGCAACCAAATCGTGCAGTTGCAATATGGTCGTTTATTTGGGAGCAATATGTGACTCTTTTGCGACAATACACGGAGGTATCAAAATATATGTAAATTTACAACTGATTTATGACTATGTATCTAGTCAGAAACATTTATTTCAAAATTACACAATTATATAATTTGAATATAGTTGTCGTAAAGTGGTAAACTTTTTTTGTAATGCTTT
>CAKOAT010330709.1:633259-647303 GCA_932364175.1 Eruca vesicaria subsp. sativa
CCAAACTTTTTAAAAGTAGTGAATTAACGATGTTCGTCTCAAATATGTTGCAATTATATTACAATTCAGTCACAAAATTATGTAACTACTAAGTCACTACAATCTATTGCAATTACATTGGGTGTCGCTAATTAGACACAAAACTATAACTAATAAAAGAGTTACATATTGGTCGCACTTTAAGAACTATTTTGCAACTCTCGTACTTTGCGACGAGCTTTTTCCAACTTCCAGCCGTAGTCGCAAAATAATCTCAATTAGCTAATTTGCCACTATTCTGTAACTATAACTGCAGTGGCAAAATTGATGTTTTCTTGTAGTGGTAGGCTTTGTTTCACACGTCAATGTTGCATAAAGTAATTACATACACTAAATTTAAACAAGTTAAAAAATATAGGATGTTAACCAAAGACACACCACCTCGCCAATAGAGATTGCTTCAAAGACTAGGTACCTTCTCAGCTATTTCCATTGGAAAACATGGACCACCTCACTTTTTGTTTGGACCCGATAACATTCACATCGATCCATCGACGGATAACCTCAATTTCAGGTCCACACTTCTCTATGCATATGGTTTTAAGCAACCATCTATTGACATTAGACTGATGGTTGATGAATTGAAGTCAAGTAATTAGTTAGTATTTAGTAACACATTCTTCTTCTTTAAATCGCCTGAACAGTGATCACATGTTGCCATACGTTGCACTATTTGCTCATTCTTAGTGACTCCATCTCGACAGGTTTAGCAAGCACATAAATAGAACATTTTACGATCTATTGATTCTATTCCCTCTGGTTAATTATCTTATTTCTTGGTAAATTATTACATAGCTATAGCCACACACATGTACAACAAAAATTAAAATGGAATATAGACTAGGTATGTATAGGATCAAGTTTCTTTTTTATATACAAAAGTAATCATGGCCGTTGTCTAAATTGGGCTCTGAGCTAATTGTGAAACCTGTGAAAGACTTAATTGTTGATATTTAAGGTTTTTACAATTGTTTATGTGGAATCACATCAAGTAGAATCTCATTTCGGCAGACATCAAGCACTATTTTTACATTTCATCATAGATTTAGTAAAAGCTATATATGTTTATGGCAAACTCTCGTTTACTTTAGGCAACCTTTTGTGTTATCTTGCTCCACATGGAGTATTTAGATTACGATTTCATATTTAGGAAACTGAATATTTTAACCGCAAAGTTTGCATAATTATTTTATGAATTTACTACTTACTCAAAACGAAATTCAATTATTATACATCCACACCCACATGCAAGTTTTTAAGAAACAAACAAAAAGTTTCCCACCACATTATCCCGCTCACATGAATCCAAATCCTCCTACAACCTCACATTATTTAACATTAATTTTCTTAAACAAAAAAATAAATAAATAACAGAGACATATGTCTCCATGTATATCTATATAAACATCCAAGTAAGACCATATGTCTGAATAATATAACCTTAAATGCAGAAAAACCAGAGATTCTAATAACAAAGAGTTTTATAAGTCTGATCTCAGTCATGTCATCATCAGCCACCGATACTATCATCAAGCCGTCGTCACTGCCGGCGGTTGAGTCAGTCACGTGCGACACGTGCGGTTTTACCGAGGAATGCACACTGGCTTACATCCACCGCGTCAAGGAACGGCACAAGGGACACTGGCTTTGTGGACTCTGCGCGGAGGCGGTTAAGGACGAGGTGGTTCGTTCTCCGACGAGAATCTCCGTCGAGGAAGCTCTCCGTCGGCATACTACGTTCTGCCACCAGTTCCGTTCTTGGAGTCCAGACGAGGAGGAAGATCCCATTTCAGTCATTGGAAGGATTCTACGACGGAGCCTCGACGGCTCTCCACGGAGGACCACCACGAGGTCGAGCTCTAGCGGGACTTTGCCGGGGATAGACGGCGTAGCGTCACGACGGTCGCTTCTCCGATCAGGAAGCTGTTTCCCTTCTCTCTCTACTTGATAAAATATGTTAAATGTAAATTTTTGTTTATTGTTTTTTCTTGTTTTTTTTGTTAAATAATGTTATTTTGTATTTAATAACAATTCAGATGGAGAAGAAAGGTTGGAATCCGAGGATGTAATCTCCTGTGACGTTAGTCTTTCTTCGTAAGTGAGTTTAATAAAATGGTTAATGAGCAAAGCTCATATATTGCAGTACTTAATAAATTTATATCCTTTTTTTGTCTTACATAACTTAATTAGATGTAAGTTTTCTATGTAACTAATATTATATTTAGGTTTGTCAGCAGTGCAATATGTAGTAACCATATACGTCGTAGCTATAAAAAGCATAGATAAAAAAAAAAGGATCTTCCTTTTTGAAACTTCTTTTGATGAAAATCTATTACTGAAACTTGTTAGAATAGATGTTGTTGAAGACAAAGACACGTTAGTCTAGGCTGATAAAAATGTACATTCATGTAATACAGGGATATGTATGTTTTTTTTTTTGTATCAAATTCATAGTAGAAATGTTTCACGAATGTTTTTTTTTTTATAGCTACGACGTATATGCTTACTACAGGGAATGTTGTTCACGTAATTTATGGTGAGACAATGCTTATATAGATATAGTAGATTAATTGACTTAAATATTAAGTATGCCTCCTTCAAATTGCAACATCATCAACATCATAGTTGTCAAAAAGCTAGAGCGCCAGTTAAGGTATTTTTGTGTTAGCCAGTAGCGAACATATTTTATGCAACAATGCTTTATACCTAATTCTAATACAGAAGAAGGAGTTATACATTGATTGAATTTAAGATAATTACAAGTACAAATAGAAAGAGCCTATGCAAAGCAAGAAAGATATACAAGTATCTCGTCAAATCTCAACAGTATTAAAGATCTTTCTTCTGAATTCATATCTCAAATGTCGACGCTATAGCTCTATTAATGTCCCATTTGATCTGATAGAAGTTGACTAGTTGATCTGACTTGGTTATGTCAGTGATCTTGAAATTGATCGACACCCAAATCCAGCCAACTAAAATTGTAAAACACAATACAAGGCTATAGTTTTCACAAGCAGTTAATGTATAAATAAACTGGAGAAACAACTAAAAATGGTATAAAACTCCATCAAAGCCAAATTAAACTCAGGTACATGATACATTATTTGCTCCAGTTATCATTAAATCATTTATATGCTGTATGGATGGGCCACATGATCACTAAGAAGTAAGAACAGTTGAGAATAGATCAGTAAGCAACACTCCAATTCTCATATCATTACCATAAGGCAATTGCCTATGTCACATAAACTAATTATCTTGTTGATGCATATGTTGCTAAGTTTTAATATCTTCATAGTTGGATTATTGGTGCATTTATACGTAGCCAAAGCAATATTTACGAAACCCTAATAAGAACATACTAAAATTTAGATCCAGTTAAAAATATACTTATGCATGTATATAAATATATATGTATTGTCATATGTGAATACATGGCACATGTGGATATGTTCAGCTTTGGTATGATTGGAGACACAAGCCTTGATCTGTTATGTTTTCACATCACTTCCCTATTCGAGTGCCGCAATGGGTCCTCATTTTGTACCCATTGTCCTATACACTCTAACTTGGCATTTTGTTCTCTATTTGTCTCTTAATTGTTTTCAATAAAAAGGCAATTTGATTATTTTCATTAATTTTCTGGTCAGTTTTTGCTGGGTTAAAAATATCTCGAGCCCCTTTCATCAATATCTTTGAGTACACCCACCAAGATTTGTACCTACTGTTCCATACATTATTGTATCCCTTAATAATTTTAAAAAGCATGTGAAGATCAAAGTAAGGTTTTGTTCTAAGTGACACAAAATTAGAGTCGAAGAACATATCTGGATTTTGAGTTTTAGATTAATACTAGATTTTGACCCGCGCAACCGCGCGGGTGTTTGTTTTCGTGTATAGTTAGTTATATAAACATTTTGTTTTCATTTTTAAATTGGTATATATCATAGTAATCACATATTTACGATATGTATAGTATATGTTTTTCAAATATAATAATATTATATAATACGTGTTTTAATCAAATAGATTATTTCAAATTTTCTATATTATACATGTTTTTTCAAACATGTGTTTGTTTCTTCTTCTATATTTTATTGTTTGTTAGATTAGTATTTCATTTTTAGATAAATTAATATAAATAGAGCTTGATTAAATATTAGTATACTTTAATTTTCAAAGATAATATAAACTTCGATTTTCTTTTTACTAAAAACTAAACTTATAGCTTCATAAATTAATATTAGAAAGAATTTTATTAAAAAAGATTTTTTAAACAATTTTTTTTTTAAAACAATATAATTTTAAAAATTTATATCGAAATAAATTTACCTAGTATATATAACGTGTAAACTTTGTTAGGGTATAGAAATTTTCCATATTACGAATATGTGATTTTTGTTAATATATTGTGGATGCATTTAATTATTATTGACATATTTCCTTATAAATAATAGAAGATTCCTAAACTTATATTGTTTGACATATTTTGCGTGACTAAGTTGGAAGGTATGAGATAATTTACCAAAACAAAATTGTTAAGCGTATATTTGTTACTATAGATATGATTTTTCATAAGATATAATAATGATAAGATTATTAGAGCGTTAATGTAACATGATTTTCTAGTAATAGTCCATTTTTTAAAAAATCACACATGAAGTCAAGTCATGACTTCTGTTTTAATATATAAGATTGATCCGGTAAAACCGAACTAATTAAAACCAAACCGAACTGAAAGAGAAAAAGTGGTTTGAATTTGGTATTATCAAATATACCGAATGAATATCATTTTTAAGAAACTGCGGTATATGGATATGGTTTGGTATATAAACCGATCAAACCGAATAAACCGAATGCGCTAATCAATTAAAATATAATAGTGATAAGTATATGTAAATTATATAATATAATTAAAAATATATACATGATTTATTTTGTTGATATAATCTTCATACTTAAATGTCGATTCTAAAAATTCAATATTTTATTTGAAGTTAAAAGTTATTTTTTTATCAAATTAGAAAAAAAAAATCCTTTTTATTTTTCTGTTGACAAATATGTGTGATAATATACAGTTATTTAATAGCATTATGGATTACTAATATTTCTTATTTTTACATAAAACTATTAACATACATATTTTCAGGAGGACGTTGATAGTATTTGCAGCACTATAAACAATAATAACAACATTCCATCAAAACGCAGAACTGTCAATGTCATTTATTTTTTCTTCTTATAGGTGTATGAAGGGTTTCTTCTTTGTTATCTGTTGATGTCTAATGATATCTTTTATCTTCTCTATTTTTTCTTTTTGTACTATTTTGGAATTTTCTTTGTACCATTGCACCAGTGTTATAAAAAAAAAAAAAGTGTATGAAGAGTGAAGTGATAACCAACATTTGGTTAAGTTCATTCGGTTTGCTTCAATTTTTTCTAGAACCAAGTTCGTTAGTGTAAGCCCACTGGGCTTATAATCTGAGCCCAGAACAATACTTATCTAGTCAACAACCACTTCAACAGCTTTCCGATCTTCACCTTCTTCAGCCTTATCAGAGACGAAACGATCAAAAGAAGAATCTCAAACCCCAATCGCAAAGATGATGCACATGACCTTCTACTGGGGAATCAAAGCCACAATCCTCTTCGATTTCTGGAAAACCGATTCATGGCTCAGTTACATCCTCACTCTACTCGCCTGCTTCGTCTTCGCCGCCTTCTACCAGTACCTCGAGAACCGCCGCCTCCAATTCAGATCCCTCTCATCCACGCGTCCACGAACCGGCGTCTCCGCCCCTCTCATCCCCAAATCGGGGACCAGATCCGCCGCCAAAGCTGCTTCCGTGCTCCTCTTCGGCGTCAACGCCGCGATCGGGTACTTGCTCATGCTCGCGGCTATGTCCTTCAACGGAGGCGTTTTCATCGCGATCGTCGTCGGGTTAACCGTCGGATACTTAGTTTTCAGATCTGAGGACGGTGCTGCTGACGTGGCGGTGGATAATCCTTGCGCTTGTGCTTGATTTTAAATAATGTTAAAATTTCTAAAACTGAATTGCAGATTCGATCGTTATGATTATGTAAACATTGTTGTTTGTTTGTTGTGAGTTTCAAATGTTTTACAATGTTATATGGTTTAATAATAATATGTCACGTCTTGGACATATATTAGATATATATTTATTGTATTGAAATTGAAAATTGAAAAGGATCAACAAATAGTGGATTCGCCATGGATGTAGTCGAGTATAGCAATGACACCGACGATGAAAGCTTGATCCACATTTGCTTTGACTATTATATTATAAAGATCCTTCTTGTTCCCCACCATCTCCTCCATTTCTTTCTCTATCTTTACCTGCTTTCCACTTATTAGTAGCATTATTCTCCCCAATTCATTATCAATATTTTTTTAAAAAAAGTAACGAATATGAAACCAATTTTCCAACCTAATTTGTCAGATATTTGAAATTGATGCCACACCAATAATAGCAAGAAATATATTAATAAAAGAGTGAAAAAAGAAAATATTCACATTTTTATATATATATCGTATCGTGGTCACACTATTAGCTAGGAAGAGTTACCTGAGCTATGTTTCTGCCATCTGAATCCATGATGTTACAGTCTTTTTCTGCGAAAGAGCCTTTGATCTGGACATAGTTGTTGTTATAGACATTGCAGGTTGATATCTTTGGTTTACCGTGAACCAAAATTTTGATTAAACCGTGATGAACCAGACATGATTCTTTTGGATCCTTCAATGTGAAAAGCAGCTTCTCTGTTCCTTCTTTATCGTATCCAAAACCTTCCCATTTCTTGTGTACCATGTTCAGTGCTTGCACCATTCCTCCCTGAAAATGATATATTTAAACCACAGAAGCCAACTAGTTTTTAATGCAAAAATAGTTATATTTTAAAAAAAAAATTCTAGGTTTGACGACCGAACACATAAACTCTATCTAAAAGTTTGTGTTCATGACTATTACACTACATAAAATGTAAGAAAAATGGACCGAAAATTTATATATTTATTATAGGCTAGAATCCGGAGCTTCTAATGCTTCCTACCAGGGCCGCTACTAATTTATTACACTCAGTTTAATAAAGATGTAAATGACATTAAATAGGTAACAAGAAAAGCCCTAAATATCTTTTTTTTTTGTTATAAAGAAAAGTCCTAGTATCATAAAGATAAAGTTAGTTACCATTTTGCGGATGAGAAGCAAATCATCACCATCACCATTTTTC
Source organism: Eruca vesicaria subsp. sativa (assembly GCA_932364175.1). NCBI lineage: Eukaryota > Viridiplantae > Streptophyta > Magnoliopsida > Brassicales > Brassicaceae > Eruca > Eruca vesicaria. The sequence goes on from CAKOAT010330709.1 coordinate 640,553, forward strand.
AAGACAAGCTTGTCTTTGGTTCCAAGAACTCCACACCCCTCAACTGTAAACACTACTTGTTGCTTGCTATTACTCACTACGAATCCTCCTCCATTCACCATATGCGGTCTTCGCCTCACCACAAGCATCGCCTCTGATTCCGAGGAGTATCTCCTGCTCACCACTGGATCCACCGTCTTGCTGCTTCTGACACCCATCAATCTATATACACACGTGTGGTCTTGTTTAATCTGCACAATGCTTGGCCTCTTAATCCTTTTCTGTATACACTTCAATACTTAAATAGTTATATCTATAAGCACGTGTAGTATAGTTAATACTAATTAATAGTACTTGATAAAGATGCTGATTCGTGTTATTGTTTTTGGTGAAAGATGCTGATTAATGTCAAACTTTTTATTTGTGCAGAGACTTCAAAAGCTTAATGACAAAGACTTCAAAAGCTTAATGACAAAGATGCTAATATTATCTATTTTGTGATAAGAGACTTATAAAGCTTAAGATTTAATTAACGGTAACTTGATTAGTTGTTGGTGAGTGGGCATTTCGAAAGCTAAGATTAAGATTCGAATATTGGAACATGCTTCATTATTGTCTTTTTAATCTACATTTTGTTGTGTATATATATTCTAAATCTACATTTTGTTTCAATCCAAATAAAATTGAAAATATAATAATAAATAACCATAAATGAGTAAATGTAATTCATCGTCGTAAGATTATAAAGGTTTTATTTTCTAGGTTTGAATGGAGTTTGAATCCCAACTTATGTAACTTTGGTGATCAACTCAACTAATCCCTATGGTGGATATATAGATTCATTAGAGAAAATCTATCCACTATATCTGCATCTGGGCCAACGCAACCCAACCGGCCCAACAACAACACATTTACATGGGTTACGCAGAAAAAAACATCTGGTTATTGTTTCTGTATTTACAAATTACAAACACACAAGCTCTCTTTCTCTGGAGTTATGAGTATTTGCCCCTTTATATGCAGTTTAGAATCTTGACTTCACAGTCTCAAAGTTGCACCATATAGTATTGAACATTAAAAAGAAGAAGATGAGCTTACATTAGATGACACATAATATATGATTTATATTAGTCTTGTTATATGTGTAACCCAAACCACCAGAACTATAATCAAAATAAACTGGTTGACCTTGATCAAAATAAAATGGTTGACCAAAAAATCAAAATATAATGTGCTAGATAAACAAAGATTTATGAAAAGTCATTAAGAATTACGCATCAAAGTTCGATATAGATATATGTATATATATAATAGGATTTTTAATTTAATATATAAATATATTAATAGCATTTTTTTGTTCAAATATTAATTGGATTAACAAGAGTATTTTGTACAAACAAAAACATTTGTTATAGTATAGTACCCCCACCGAATATATAGTTTAAAAAAATATAATAAAAGTTCAAATACCAAAGAGACACGGAGCCTTAAAAGGGGCAGAGGAAGGTAAGTAATTATCCTTGTCAGATGCCATAATTACTGCTTCTGCCACCCACTTTCTTCACTATACAAAGAGTCTCTCTCACTCACCTCTCTTTCTTGATTTCTTTGCATTGTTTTTCTCACTCGCCGCTTCTTCTTCCTCTCTTTTTCATCTTTCTCTCGTGATCACTGCATGTTTTTCTCTTGACTCGAACCATTTCTCTCTGGAGTTTACACTATACCGGAGAAGATAATCGCCGACCACAATGGCTTCTCCTTCATGCAGTGTAAGAGGAGAAGTAGCAGGTGAATTAAGTTCGGCTCCTGCTAAGTCTTCTCTACCGCCGCCTCGCCCCAAGTCTCCGCCGCCGTATCCAGATTTGTATGGGAAACGTAGAGAGGCGGCGAGAGTTCAGATGCTAGAGAGAGAGATTGGTTTTCTCGAGGCAAGTTAAATTTTCTTTTTTCTTGATTCTGTTTTTTTTTTCTTTTCTTTAAAAGAGTACTATCTCTGTCTTTTTTTGTTTAATCTGCCACATTTTGATAACTCTGAGGAAGTGTCCGAATATTTTGAATTTCATGATTCATCTGTTTTATTACTACTAATAATTTAAACAAATGGTACTACTAGCTTGTGACTATAAAATTAACTAATCACTAGTACTCTTAATTACGTTAATAATTTGATAACCTTTTAAATAATCACTAGTAGTATTTGTTTGAGTTTTGTGTGTGAGAGAGAAAATAGGTTATTAATATGCTAAAACTTTACTTGGTCCCTACTATATCAAGGTTTGTTTGGTCTCTGCACCGTTGTGTTATGTTTGACACCAGTTATAGTAAGAGAACTCTTATAGTAAACAAGACATTTAATTAATTTATTCTCTTAGATGCAAAAAAAAAAAAAAACAGTAGTTAACTTGTGTCACCAGACACATTTATATCAAATTAATTTCAAACACGTACTATGTATGCAAGACTTTCCCCATTCAAATTAATTGCATGTTTTGATAGAAATGAATTATTGAAGAGACTCTTGTTTTTTAAAATGTGTTAATTTAGGGGAACTTTCAACGGATATGTTGATTGTAACCTAAACTAATTGGATTACTATGCTTTTTGTTTAACTTCTAGTCTAACCCAATTAATTCATAATCAGTTTTCTAAAATTAATTAACTTTCATAATCATAATACTGACATAGATTAAATATCCATGTCAAAAAGATTAAATATCCAAAATAACTTTGAAAACCAAGTAAGAAAAATAACAAAAAAAGTTTGATCATCTTGTAGTGTGAAGTGATTTATGAGACGTCCATTTACTCTAGTTTTTGGATCACTGAGGCGTATGTGTTCGTTCGTGCATGTGTACTATGAAAGTGAGTGCTTAGTCAAAGATAGTATTAAAGGTAAAATATAAAGAAAAAAAAAAAGAAAAGAAAAAGAGAGAATTAAAGAGGGAAGCATTAGTGAAGCAAAGTAGAAAGAAAGCTGAGTAGATCTTGAAAATAAACATATTGAATTTGGTTAGCTTCCTTTGCAGTTTTTATATTTATAATGAATCAATTTGTGAAAGTTTTTGTCTTTATTGCTATTTGCGTTTGAAAGGACCATATACATGTTCTCCTTTTCGTCATGTTGCTTTCATAGATCTCCCTTATGTTTACTCTCTATAATGCATTTATTCATATATTTGAGAAATTAAATAATTTTACACTATACGTTTGGTTTCTCCTGATACTATTGAAATGTGAAAAAAATCTTGCTGAGTTGTGTTTTGTTCCATTATGAAATAAGCCGTTCCTCTATTTTTTTCCCAATAAAATACACTTTAGCCTTTAGTTAATGAAGTTTCGTAAACTGATATTTTGACTGTCCTCATGAGCAGGGAGAAATTAAATTCGTTGAAGGCTTACAACCGGCGTCTAGATGCTGCAAAGAGTAAGATGATCTCTCTATTTCTCAAAAAAAGTTATTAATTTTATTTACTTTGGTTTATTTTTAACAAAAGAAAAATGTAATATGGAATCTCATATATGTTACTGTGGCAGGGTCTCTGATTTTGTGGTTGCAAATTCTGACCCATTGATACCTGCGTAAGAATGTTTTAAAACTTCACTAGGTCACTTCACATCATTCTTTCTCTTGACTTGCTCTTACAGTTATCGTTGTTTTTTTTTCCTCAAACGGACAGACAACGAAAGAGTCAACGACACTGCCGGTTCTGGAAGTGGCTCTGGTATTTAATTTATCTCATTATCATTTGTGATATATTTTCACTTACTTTTTATTTTTAAATTAATTTTTAGAAAATACGTATATAAAATACGCATCCTTTCATTTCTAAGATAATGAATTTACAATAACAATTTACATGTTTAATATAAATTTATCCTTGAAAAATTCTTAGACAATGCTTAATCTTAGATGGCTATAGTAAATAACAAAATAAGAATAATTAATTAATTAATTTTATGCAGTTTCCCGTGTATGAGCGTGGCGAGTTTCTGCTGTTGTTGCCGATCCGAGTGTTCGTGCCATCTGAGGAAGCCAAAATGCTGCAACTCCACATGTTGTAGCTGCATTGGTTCCAAATGCTGTAACGGGTCCTGCTGCTCATCAAACAGCTGTTGTTGCCCGAAACCGAGCTGCCCCAGCTGCCCTAGCTGTTCATGCTTCCGAGGTTGTTGTTGTTGTACTTGTCCGGACTTGTGTTGTTGCATACCCACCTGTTTCCGTAGTTGCAGTCGACCATCGTGTCTTAATAAGAAGAAGAGCTCATGTTGCAGTTGCAACTGCAAGATCAAATGGTCATCTTGTTTTAAATGTCCTAAGTTACGGCTTTGTTGTTGTTTTTGCAATTGTAAAAATACATGTTCCAATCCTTGTTGTTTAGCTTTCTAAAAACATTATTATTTTTATTATTAATGTTATTATAGTTGTCATCTCTATAATAATGTTAGTAATAGTACTATACAGAATCTCTGGCTCATATAAATTCTTGTTTTGTACTGGAGCATGCATTATTAATGGAATCCTTTCTGAAATTTTAGTGGAGAAATTAATCCATGCTATGTTCAAAAAAAAAAAAAAAAAAATCCATGCTAAAATTAAATGACAAAACTACATGATGTTGCCATTTAAATGCATAAGACACCGTGATGTCAAGAATAGAACAAAACCACACGCAGTTTCTATTAAAAAGCAGAAAACATCATGATATCAGAAATACTATTGTTCCTCCTAGATCAACATATTTAGAAATTTTAAAATCTTCAAAATTGTTAAATGGAGTTTCCAACTAATAGAATGTGAATATATAATCACATATATGAAAAAGAAAATTAAAAAAAAAAAATTTTAGTGATACAAAAATACATTTAAAGTTTGCCCACGCGCACCTGTAGCGAGTAAGCACTTTCCGTAGTGAGTGAGTGCTCATTACTCTTTGATTTTGACAATTTTTCATTTTTTTTAGAAAACCAGCGAGTCTGAGAGCGACAAACCCACATCTTTAGAAAACCAATACAAAACGGATGAATTAATTAAATTGGACCATTTAAATGGGCCGTGGGCATGGGTTAATTAAATTGTTGTTTAGCTTTCTAAACATTATTATTATTATTAATGTTATTATTGATTTTTTTTAATAAACTTGTGAATATTATTTGTTGTTGTAACTGATGATTTGTATCAAGCGAGTTCGTCAGTATACAAAATAATTAAGTGAATATGAGACCAGAAACAACGGCAACATAAATGATCAACTAAAATAAAATTATGTATTTATCTCACAAAAATTACATACCATTTCCGCTGTGGAAAATTTAGAAGACAAAAACATACGTTTAAGATGATCAAATGAGCTATTCTGGCTTAATTAATTCACTCTACGGCAGTGTACAAACCAACTCTGCCCTTAGCTTTGTATATGTGATCTCCCAAACTAAAAGTAAAGAGACAACAATCCAATAGCACAAAAAGAATGATCCCAATCAAATATTTATGTCTCTGTATTCTTATTTTCTTTGAATTTCTCTAAATGTTCAAACGTAACAAGGTACAGGTTAGTCTATCTATGCGCATCATTTATTTATTTATTTGAAGTTATCCTGCTATTCATTGTCTAGAATAATGATCTATGTTTTAATCTAATATCATAAATACATGTTAATATAACATGATATGTACATGTTGTACATATTTTCCCATCCATTTAAGAGACATTTGAAGTCTTGTTAAAAATATATCTTGCAAAGAATGAGTGATCAAATTAGTAAGTTTTAAATTAATTTTGAATCAATCGTCACGTAGTGCATTTAGCTAAAAGTACCAGTCTGAAACCAATTAGAACTGAACACCATGCTATAACCAACGACTAGTAGGACATAAGTAGATACAAAACTGATGAAACACCTATAACAGAGGATCCGACATAAGATTCATTGCTTCTGTCCGATGGTTATCGAAAAAGATTTTTAGAGATATTCGTATCAATTGCTAAATTATAGTATTCTCTTTTTTAGATCAAAGAAGTCAGAGAGAATGATTCGGCAGAGAGGTAAAAGTAGAAAAAAGAAAAAATATAGATTGCATGGTGAAAATGAAAAATCGTGATAGGTTTGCGTAATAATTGATCAAGGGTTTCTGAGCATGTACGGTACGGATCCATCTTAGTTGATCAGAAGTCAGAAGTGAAGGTCTTTTCTACTTTTATTGTGTTTAAGAGGTCCCATTAAAGAAAGACTGAGGTGTTGTCTGTATCAAGATGTTAAAATGAGGGGTCGAAATCGAAAATAGATGAAACTTAGGGTACAAAAAGGTGTCAGATAGGAGAGAAAATACAGAGCAGTGGACCTCTCTGCAAAGTGCTGGAAAATTATTAAATGCAACTTGTCAAATTTTTTCTCATATGGCTCGATGCATTATGTGAATTATTTTACTGACACTCTTTGCTTGTTGTCCTCGGTGTTTATATCATTCATGTTTTTGCAATTATTATTTTCCTTGGTAAAAAAAGGTCTACAAACCGATATTCAAATATTTTACATGATTGTTTTTGTATTGATTGTTGTTATACAAGAAAGATTTGGTATGAGATGGTAGGTGGGATCATGAAGGAGAAGTTCACTACGGAATGGAGTGAGATAATCACGATTATTGCTAACCCTGGTTACAATTCTACTGTGAATTTCCTTCTTCGTTATGCTTTTCAAACGCTGGCTCATAGTGTCTGGAGAGAGCGCAATGCTCGAAGACATGGGGAACACCCGATGGATGAAGGAACTC
>CAKOAT010330709.1:647611-662181 GCA_932364175.1 Eruca vesicaria subsp. sativa
ATTCCATGATCCTTTCCAATGCTTGACTTGTTTCACATGGTCAAGGCTTGGAGGGGATTTTGGTTTTTATTCTTTGTTTTGGGTCAGTTTTGATTCCAGAGTTGTAGTTTTGATTTCAATTTGTTCTTACAACAGTGGCACTTGATGTAAAATCGTTTTGTTTGAATATAATTTTACATTCATTCAAAAAAAAAAAAAAAAAATATACAAATAATATGCGTAGTGGTAACTCTAATACATTTATATATATACATTTAACTTTTGTAATTTCCTTACCGTTAGTAATATTGTTTTGTTTTTTATTTTCCACTTGTTGCTTGGTTTGTTTCTGTTCACATATGAATGTGTTTCTTTGTGGGCATATTTGGTCTTATTGGGTTTGACTTGCCACCGAACGTAAGGCCCATTTGTTTGTGTGAACAAACAGAGTCCAACTCTATTATACCAAGTGCTAATAATAAGCCCATGCATAAACTAAGTTCTTACAAAAATTCAAGAAGCCCATGCTTGAACTAAGTTTTTACCAAATTCAAGAAGCCCCCATGCATAAGCCAAGTTTTGACCAAATACCATTTGCGCATACGAGAATTGTGTAATAACAGAGCTATTATGACACACACATTATCAGATTTAGATACAGAGTATAACCAGCAGCTGCAATAGTGTACATGAACTTGTAGTTTAGAAACCTTGGTCTTTCACTACCGAATTCAAATCCGTGTTACAACACATCAGCAACATTTGTACAAATGTTTACAAAAAAAAAAAAACATTTGTACATATACTATCCATCAAATAAAAGAAGAAACGGTTTAAAGTAAACGCCCTGAGTAAGAGGGAGCGTTAAAGAGCCACACAAATTTAAAAGATGATGAGACAGGAGGATAAGATACTGTGCAGAGGAGTCCAAATTAGGGAAAGAGGAAGATACATGTTTGCTCTCTAGCTACTTAAAACTGGACCACACTGATCTCTATTCTTCTTCATTAACCATTCCTTTCAACTTTTTCATATCTTCTATAAACAAAAATATCCCATAAGAAAGCGACTTCTCCTAGATATTTTGATTTCTGTAAAAGGCCCGTACTTGGGAGCTTCTAACATTTTTTTTTTACCCTTGAAGCTTTGAGTTCTTACTACGTTTTACATTAACCAGAATTGAGACCTTGAGAGTATTTGAATTTATTTTTCCTGATCCTAAACTAATATGAAATGTAGTATCATTCCAATGTTATTCGATATCTCAAAATAATACTCATAAATTAATAAGGCATACTAAGAAGTTGATGTCAACGAAGTGAATGAGTCCAAATACAACACTTGAATTTTAACTCTATCAGTCAATGATGGCTCACACTCTAATAAAGTGGCACTTAGGTTGCAATTATCTTGGGGGAGCTCAGATTTATGAAAAGGTAATTGGCACAAATGAAAAGGATATTGATATATACTTGTTTTATAACTTTTCCATACTAGAAAATACATCACTGCAGTTAGATTTATTAAACTAATCTGCTAGTTCAACAAAAACTATCTTAAAAAGTTAAGTTAATTGAAAACGAACCATTTATCACCATTCTCCAAACTGACAAAAAATCTATGACATGATACCCCATGACAGCCATGTGGGCTTTTCCTCACGTAAGTACACCCAAAGTTCACATGCATGCAATGCTAACAAAAAATAAAAAAGATCCATCTCACTTGCTTGTTGCTTCAAGACCATCCTCACGTTAACCATATCAATATCTTATAGGTCTCTATATAAACTAGACGGCCTACCTTTCTCTCCTCATAACTTCAAGACTCTTGTCTAAATAATCTAAGAAAATGAAGATGATAATCCACATTTTCCTCACCCTCTCCCTAGTTTCATCCATCTCTTTTGCCTCAGTTCAAGACTTTTGTGTAGCTGATCCCAAGGGTCCTCAAAGCCCATCAGGGTACTCTTGCAAGAGCCCTGACCAAGTCACTGAAAATGACTTTGCATTCTCCGGCCTCGCCAAAGCTGGAAACACTTCCAACATCATTAAAGCCGCAGTGACTCCAGCCTTTGCGCCTGCTTTCGCAGGCACCAATGGCCTTGGAGTCTCAATGGCTCGTCTTGACTTAGCCGGTGGTGGTGTCATCCCTCTTCACACTCATCCTGGTGCTTCTGAGGTTCTTGTAGTCATACAAGGAACCATATGCGCAGGGTTTATCTCCTCTGCTAACAAAGTTTACTTGAAGACTCTCCAGAGAGGTGATTCTATGGTGTTTCCTCAAGGGCTTCTTCATTTTCAGCTTAACTCTGGAAAGGGCCCTGCCTTGGCCTTTGTTGCCTTTGGAAGCTCCTCCCCTGGACTTCAGATTCTACCTTTTGCTCTGTTTGCAAATGATTTGCCTTCGGAACTTGTTGAAGCCACCACTTTCCTTAGTGATGAAGAGGTTAAGAAGCTTAAGGGTGTGCTAGGAGGAACTAATTAAGCTTCTCTTTCTGTTTTCTCTGAGTTTTTTTTTTGTTTGTTTTATTCAAGTTTGTTTAGTATTCTGATTCTTACAGTAATGCTTGTTTTTCTTTTTGTTGTTATTGTTCTCAATGTTTCATTTTGATTTTCTCTTTGGCTTAAACTTTAAAAAAGTAATAAGCATTGCGTTGCAGACGTCTAAGATGTCAAATAATAAGAATTGCACCAGTTCAAAGGTTCTTGTTCGTTTCATTGATCTCTTAACTCACTGTACAACAAAACAACGATTAGTTTGATCCGCAAAACCTAAACTAAAACACACGTAAATAACACACAGGTGTAACACTGAAATGAATCTAGGCAATTCACCAGACAACATAAAATTACCTTTACATAGCATTTAAAAAAAACACACAAACCAGAGACTAGTTCTTGTTTCATTTTGGCATTATCACATTCGGATTCCGCACGTGTGTGTTCCACTTTCCCATTTTCCCAAGCTCTTTCCACTTAGAACCAGAACCAGAGACACTCCACAACTTATCACCAGGCTTTGCAGAACCCTGTTTTGGTTTCATAAGAGGAAACTTGTTGTTTCCTTTCCCCATTCCATTGGCCATCAACCACCTTGAACCAGACTGCAATTGCCGATGCTGACTCTTGTTATCGGTCTCGCTCTTCATACCAGTAAGATGTACCTCTGAGATCTTGTACTGAGGGATTCCTTGTTCCTCCAAAACGGTTTTCTCTTCTTTGATGGCTTCACTGGTCTCAGTTTCTTTTTCCTCTTCATCGGTTTTCCTCAGCTCTGAAACTGTACTGTAAATTATGGGCTTTGGAGGGACAAACAATCTCTCAACTTGGATAAGGGAAAGCATAGGAGCACCAACTGGCTCATAGTTTCTCAACGGATCTCGGAGTTGAACCATTAGTGCTACTGTGAAGTTATTCCCAAGTAAACCACATCTCCTATTTTTCTTTCCCTTTCTTTTCTCTCCTTTGCGGATAAAGTTTAGTGGGTTTGCATGATGTGCAGCCAAGATTTTTGACGTTTGCTCATTTATTTCATCTCCCTCGCCTATGTCACCTGAATCCAACTTCATCCACTCATCAAGAGTCAAGGAGAGACTCATTAATCCATCATCATCGTCATCTCCATCATCTTTAATGTCCAGAAGTTGTAACCCGGCAGCTCCTTCTAGACCAACACACCCGCTTTTCCCCTGGAAGGCTGAGATCTCTCCAATAGACTGTGCAGTGATCTCCGAGGGTGCTTCCTCATCTGACACTCCTGATTGTATTCTCAACCCTTCCAAAGACAATGCTTCAATCTGGTCCATAGCCAAAGGAGCAAGATCTTCAAGAGATACATACTCTGAGCCAGAGTTACTGTTGCTAGATCTTGAACCAAACTTTTTTCCCTTAGCTGCAGATTCATGCTGTGATATATTATGATCCTTGTGCTCACCGTCAATTGCAGGTGAAGCTTCGCACAACAACTCTTCCATAGTTTTCCCTGTTATATCATCCAAAGGCATTACTTTACTTGCTTGCATTGAGAGCTTCTCAATTCCAGCAGTGGCTAGTTTCTGAAGGATCTCCATGATACCAGAGCCCATCTCAGCAGGCACTACTACTGGACTTGACACTTGCATGATCAAGCTGCCCCCAGCTTTAGAGTTTTTGAACAGTAAGGGATTCATTGAACGCAAGAACCCTCCGTTCTTTGTCTGCACAACTGAACCAAGGCCATCTCCTAAAGGAGGCAAATCAAATGGCTCCTGTGCTGGAGGAAACGTATTACAACCATTGTGAGGTGGAGAGTTCTGGAATGTGTTTTCATTCATACCCCACTCACGCATAAGAGATTCTGTTTCCAAGTCTTCCAACATTTTGGCCCTCGGGTTGCTGACTCTTGCTTGAGTTTCCAACTGGTACTCTTCCTCTATATCATGAACTAGGGATGCCAAATCGAAACCTTCTTCAAAATCTGATTCACATTCTCTTTGGGGATCATCAGCTTCAGTAGTGAAATCAAACAAAGAACCGGCTCCTAGAGTTTCCATTTCAAACTCTCTTAACAGGCGCCCCCTTGGGGACTCAGGTTCACTCTCAGAACTAAAACCAAAAGGGCTGTGTTCAATACCTAGCATGTCTAAGAACTCGCTTGCCACATCTCTCGAACTTAATGACGCTGCTGCTTCCTTATTTGGTGTTCTAAAACATGTTTCTGAGCCTCCAAGGTTTTCTTGATCTTCCTCGTCGTCCGTTGCTTCCAACATTTCTACATTTTTCAAAGCTGATTCAAGATCTTTCATTATCATTTCTTTCACGTCTCTCCCACCGTTCATTACCTCTTCATCATCCGTAGGAACAATACTTTCCTCTGCGGGCAAATTTTCTGTACCAATCTCAACAACTTCCTCACTTCTAGTAACAGAAACTTCACCAACTATCTTTGAGTCCTCAAAAGGAACATTTGTTTCATTCCTATTGACCAAAGGTTCTTCTGGAGGCAAATTTTCAGTACCAACTTTCTCAATTCTAGGAACTTCGTCAGCCTTCTTTACATCCTCTAAAGGAACATCAGTTTCATTCCTGTTTACCAAACGCTCATTTGCATCTTCATTTTCACTAGAAATTGACTCAACAGGTATATTGTGTTTAGTGATAAACTGAGACTCAACTGCTGGATCCACCTTCTCCTCATCAAATTTCTGATACAGAATGTTTACAGAACTGGCCAAATCAGATTTTGCATCGGGAACAACTTCATGAAGATCTTTTATTTCCTCCACATTCTGGGACAGAGGATGAGAGTCATAACGCCGAGATAAAGACTTACCATTCCCAAAACTAGACTTTGTACTAGTAGTCCTTGTCAACGCAGTGTTATTGCTAGTTTGTTTTGCAGGGTTACGAGTATCCCCAACAACGGTGTAACCAAAACTCACGCTAAGAGTAGCACCACTAGCCTTTCCACTCAACTGAAACGTTGTTGACCACTTACCAGTACTCTTCTCATCCTGCAACTCCTCAAGTGTCAAAGGAAGCAATCTCGTAAGATCCATCCGATGTTTACCCAAATCAACCTCAGGAGACCCAACCAGAGAAGCATACAACAAGAAATGCTTAGCTTCATACTTAGCTGAGTGATGCTGTCCACTTCGGCTTCCATAGACTGAGCATGTATGCGTCAGATTATCCTCTTTAAACTCAGCTCTTCCATTCAAAACTTTTGCAGGACGAGTGGTTAAAGATTCATCACGACGTTTCCAATGAACAGTGAGGTAAAGATCCTGGAATATCGGCGGCAACCCGTCTATAGAATGGACTTGAGCAAAAAAACAACAGTTGAATCTGCGGTTTCGGACATGAGAAAGAGCTCTGAGAGGCCAATTCCAAAAAGATTTCTTTTCCTTCTCTGGCTTTGTTGAAGTGTTATTAGGACCAGACACTGAGCTCCTAGGATTCTTGTTCACATACAAAGCTTCACCTATCTTCTCTACCTCCTTCAACAATTTATTGTTACTAGAAGATTCCTCACTATTAACTTTACTCATCCTGTCCTGTTTATAAACACTGAGAACCCAGAGGATCTGAAACACAAGCAGCAGAAACAAAAAAAATCAGTATAAGAAAAGCACAAGTAGAAAGGATAACATAGCCAGCATATGCAACATGTAGGGTGGTTCTAGGGGGATACCATGAGCTCACATAGATCTAGATTATTACATATATGTGTAATTTGATGAATTAATATATTCTGCTTTCCCCTGTGCTTATTATAAACCTCAACCATTGTAATAGGTTCAGAACCAATTCTAGTTTTTCTTACAACTTATCTAACTATCTACAAAACCTACATGGTATAATAATAAAAACTATGTAATATGATTTATTAACATAAAGACATCAGGAGCAATAAGACAGTAAGATTGGTGTTATTTAGAAACTAATCGAACGAAGCAACGTAATACCAAACGGAGAATCAAATCTAGCAAAGAAAAGAAGAAGTAGAAACTAACCGGAGATAATCACGGGAAAGTCGTCTCTGTGGAAGGCTTGTAAGAAGAGAAAATGGTGGAGAGAGGAGGAGCGTCTGGAGACGAAAGAAGAATACACAAGAAATCCTCTCCCGTGTTTTTATTCCATTTGTCTTTTTAATTTGATTTCATTGTAAATAATATTTTTTTTAATGATACGTAAGAGCCTCGTGTTCATTATACATTTTTTTTTTTAATTCTTTTGACCAAATTTTCAATAATTTAAAGTCAGATCCAATCTAAATAGACCACTTGGTAATTATGATTATGTATCCCAAATTTGAAAATCTGTTTAGGTTTGGATCCGTATATTTCCAGTAAGCTAGGGACAAATAAAAAAAAGCTATTGTATGTTTTTAATTACCAGTTTTACGTTTATTCAATTATAAGGCTTTGACTAATTTCAACATATTTACATAGGTATGTAGATGAAGAGTTTGCAGAGACAAAACAAGTAATTAAACTTACTCCCCACTGTTTCATTATAAGTGTCACTCTACAATTATGCACACGGATTAATAAAACAATTAATTTTACATATTTCCTATATAAAAACACAGTTACCCATACACCTAACCATATTTTAACCAATAGAAAAACAAATTATACAATAAAATTAATAAATTTTGCATTGAAAACCGAAAACGACACTTATTTTATAACGCAAAAAATTCTCTACAACGACACTTAATATGAAACGGAGGGAGTAATAAGCAATTCACATAATTAGTACATCAATTGAAAAATATGTTTCAAGAATAAAATTGATTGAGCATTATTTTGATGATTATTCATTTGTAGCTATAAACTTTTTAAATTTTTTTTTTTTGAGAAGTTCGAAATGATATACAATGATGAAAAGTGTTTGAGATTACTATGAATAGAGTGTTTAGGGATGATAATAGAAGAATTAATCAGCTCAGTATTTTTACATAGAAAATGTTCACAGATTAAAAACAAGAGCTAATTTCCAAAGAACTCTAAATAGTGTATTATTTTAGAGTTATTGAAAACAAAACAAAAATTTGAAGAAGAAAACATGTTTGTATTTCAAATTTCTTGTCTTTAATTTTTTTTTTTTTCAAATTTCTTGTGTCACGGTGTTTACAAATGAAGAAAACATGTTTGTAATATGTTTCCATCAGTTAATAAGCCAAAATTAAAAGTCTTTTTGGGGATGGCAAGGAAGAAAATTAAGATTTTATTAATTGTAAATTAAGTTAATTAACATAACATAAAAACAAAGTTATTCGGATTATGGAAATATCTCAAGCCCATTAATAAGCCCAAAGTCAAATAGATATTTTTTTCTTCCTTTATAATAACATCCAAAGCGTCGTTCCCTTCTCCATCATCATCATCAGATTCTCTCCCTCTCCCCGAAAGCTTCTCCAGATTCTTAGGGTTAAAGAGATCATCAAATCCATGGCTTCCCTAGACTCCGACGTCACCATGGTTCCGGCTGGAGAATCCTCAAGCAGCGCCGCCGCCCCTTCCTCCTCCTCCACCAAGAAGGCGAAGAGGTTCGAAGTTAAGAAGTGGAGTGCCGTCGCTCTCTGGGCTTGGGGTAAACCAACGAACAATCAATCGTCTCTTATCTAGAATCTAATCGGTTAAGCTAGGGTTTGTGTATTGATTGATTGATGTTTTCTTTGTTCAGATATCGTTGTTGATAATTGCGCCATATGCAGAAACCACATCATGGATCTCTGTAAGTGTAACTATCGATTTCGTAACGATGATTGGAGATGAATCAAGAAATTGTTAATCTCGTTGTTTTGTTTGCTTGTGTGTGGTTTAGGTATTGAGTGTCAGGCTAATCAGGCCAGTGCTACGAGTGAGGAATGCACTGTTGCTTGGGGTGAGTCTTGTTTCTTCTTCGTTATCTTTGCTTTTTAATTGAGTCTTGATTGGTAGGTTTATAACAGTTGTAGCTTTTCGTGATTGTGTATAGAAACATAGAAACTGTATGCAATTGTATTCCTTAGTGTATCATAAGATTGCTTGTAGATGTCTGTGAAGATTATAGTGTGGTTGATTTTGATTAGGTATATGGAATGTTAGGATTTTTTTCTTAGACCAATTGTTTGATCCTGAAAGTCTCTATCATAAACTTGAAAAGATGGACATATTCATTGTATCTCTGTATCCTCAATGGCTCACAATGCAGTCTTGTCAGCTGGGAAGGTAGATAGGAACCTTTTGTTTTACTGTTAGAGGAAGTTTTCCATCAAGATAACGCGAGTGATACGTTCTTGAATCATTAATGTGTGTATTAATAACTCAAGTTGAAACGCAAAACTGTTAGTGTGCCTGCCTTGAATGAAAGTCTAATTAATGTTGATACTTGCAGGGGTTTGCAACCATGCCTTTCACTTTCACTGCATTAGCAGATGGCTAAAGACTCGTCAAGTTTGTCCATTGGGTATGAAATTTCTATGTTTGACGCTTCTTTTTGACTTGTTTGAAGTTTTGGTCTGTTTGCTAATATTGGTGTGTGTGTTTTAAACAGATAACAGTGAGTGGGAGTTCCAGAAGTATGGTCACTAAACCAACTAATCGTACCCAGCAAATATGTGTCTAACCCGAAGATATCAGTGTCGTTTGGTTGCCGCATATGAGATGCTGATATTGCTCAAATTTCTTTGTTTTTTAATTTGGTTTGCCTCAAGTTGTGAAAACAGAGATTTTACTCTTCACTGAACCTATTTTGGATTTTTGCTTTGGGCGATGTCTTTAATTTCAAGAAAATATATAGTTCCTGCGGAGAGTTTTTTTAGTAGAAAATCAAATGCTCATTGGTTTAAACGAGCACGAGACTCTCAGTTATTCTCCCAGTCAGAAACTTCTTACTTATGCAACTTATACCTATCCGATCAAACTTGCAACTCTAAATACAATTTTTTTGAAATATATAATCTCAATTTTCACTCCAAACAAAGTATCTCATTAATCAAAAAGAAAGCTGAAATCTTATAATTAAATGATATATAGCTAATCTTGCTGTTATCCCACTCTATGACAAACAACAGAGCGTTATAACTAAGAGCGCTATAACTAATAAAATTAGACATAATAAATAGTCTAACAACAAGAATCTTTAAAATCAAAACAACTTGTAGACAGGCTTCATATCAGTAGGTTCAAACAACCCAAAATGTTGTTCAGTCCCAGCTGGTTTCAGATTCTCATTAAAAGTAGCGAATATATACCCATCAATGCT
Source organism: Eruca vesicaria subsp. sativa (assembly GCA_932364175.1). Lineage (NCBI taxonomy): Eukaryota > Viridiplantae > Streptophyta > Magnoliopsida > Brassicales > Brassicaceae > Eruca > Eruca vesicaria. Next base: position 657,328 of record CAKOAT010330709.1, read on the forward strand.
ACAGTTTGACCTCTTGGGAGTCCCTTTACCACTTTCAATATGCTTCACAAAGTTTCCATTATAAGTAGATGCAATAAGCGGCGTGGTAAGGTCACCATTACCAGAAGATGGCCACCCGGTCTCAGACACCACCAACGGTAAATCTTTCACGCCTTCCTTCTCCATTGCCCACAAGAACGCGTCGAACATTGCATCAAACATGTTAGTGTAGCCCAACGGTCCGTCTTGTACCACGATGGCATTAGTGTTGAAAGTTGCGTAGTTTATGTCGATGTTCACAGGGTCTGATGCGTAAGGGAAGTAAGGGTACATGTTGACAAGGATCGGTACATTTTTGTTCTCAGACAAGAAGTTTAGAACCGGTGTGAGTTGTTCACGCGCTAGGGGCGTGAACGTTCCGGAGGAAGGTGGGTAAGACTGTCCGAGGTTTGCCATTGAGACAACGGTGGTTATTGAGATGGGAAGATTCATGGAATCTACGAGGTTGGTGAGAGACTTCACTACGGGAAGCACTTGAGATCCGAGTGGTCCAGGGATGACTTCGTTACCGACGGTAATGAATGTTATGTTGACGTCGGTTAAGTAAGGCTCAATGTTGGTAGCGAACCAGGTTTTAACAGCTTCTTCACTGGCTGCAAGAGCAGCCAAGTCTTGGTCCTTGACGCCCACGGTGACACTAATATCTTGGTGACCACGTACGGCGTTGAGAACCGCTACGTTTGGGTCGAAGATACGGATTTTAGTAATGCCTATGGACTTGTAAAGGTTGATGACTTGTGGAGGTGATGGGAGGTTGTCTCCGAGAAGACCATAGTTCAAGCCAACGTTTGTAGCGTTACTTAGCAGAATAGACGTGCATGAGAGTAGGAACAATAAAGTTTTCTTCAGACAATCCATAGTGTTGTGTCTGCAAAATCAATAGCCAAGGAACCGAGCTTTTCTTTTCTTTGTTATGGTTATGTGTTGTTTGCATATCAATAGGTTTGTGCATATATACACATTTAGATCATGTTTCTATATTATTTGATATCATTAAAATTGTCAAATTGCATAATTATTTGTTTCCTTTTTTTGTGGTATTGTTTTACTTATATCTTTATTATGTTATCCTTTCAGTAATTATAAAGTTCTATTTTTGTATGTCTAGATTTGATAGTTTTCCCTTTCCCTAATTATAAACTTTTATTTTTGTATATGCTAGATATGATAGTTTATCTTAGAAGATTTCATCATAATGTATTATGTAAGTTAACATAAACAGAACTTGGAAAATCTATTCTACAAGGCTAATAGATATTTGCACTTGCAGCATGCATTCAAGCCCTTACGTACGTGGCCTTCTAAAAGTTCCATTGTATTTAGAAAAATGTAAATAATATATGTAAAATTGTAAAGTAAGTTCTTTTAAAACGGAAATGATCTTATTTTATATAATAAAGTAATGTATATTATGAACATAAAATCTGAGAGGATGAGATGTGCTACCTTACTTTTGACATTTTTTAATTTTCAATTAATTTACAAATTAATTTATATTTTAGAAGGTAAAATAAAGTTATCATAAATATATTTTCGGATAATATATATATTTTTGAATTAAGATGAGATCTCAAAAAGGTAATTTTCACTCACTATTTATATAATATTATATAACAATTATTAAAATTAGTAAAGACTTTTTCAAATATCAATCTAAAATTAGTTGACATTACAAACTTTTAAGATAACAGCTAGTTGACATTACACATTGTTCTCTATTTTTATCATTTTGAGATTCAAACAAATATTTTCATGTAAGATCGAATCAACTTTTTCTTTTCTATGAAAAAATCCCTGTTCATTAGGATATATACAAAACATGAAATTAAAAATTCAGTGCAGAAAGTAAAGTTTTTTAAAAAGAAACATATATAGACCATGTTTGAAATGCTTGGCCACTTGGTGTTTCTTTCTTATTGTCAGTTTCATAACACATCTCAACAAGTTGGTGTTAGAGAATAATAATCAGAAGATAATCCAATAAGACAATTTAAAAAAGAATCCGTAATGGGCTTGTTTCGGCCCATTACACAACTCAGTCGCTCACTCATTCTCCTCTCCAAGAAGAGAAGCAAAAAAACACACACACACGAGAGAAAGTGGCAAAAGTGTTTCTTCTTTTGGATTCAGATTCATATATACAGCTTCTGCTCCTACGATCACAATGACGTACGTGAGCGTGTTGTTCTATGGAGTAGGAGGGATAGTCTTGGCCGGCGTGGCGCTGCTAGTGGTTTTCCAGGAGAAGCTTGTCTACGTCCCGGTTCTTCCCGGTTTAACCAAGTCATATCCTATCACCCCTTCCAGGCTTAATCTCATTTACGAGGACGTTTGGCTTCGCTCCTCAGATGGCGTACGCCTCCACTCTTGGTTCATCAAAATGCTCCCTGATTGTCAAGGTTTTTTTTTTTTCTTACTGATCTGAGTTTTGCCACGTAACATCTTTTTATTGGTAGATTCGGTTAATAGTAATACAATTCGGAAAGCTTTAGGGATGTCTCTTTTTTTTAAGCTAGGTTTTGGTCTCCTTTGGTCAGTTTAGTGATCCCTGAGATAATGGTGATATTATAGTAGTAGTCCGTTTTTTATATCGAGTTTTAAAATAATTATCCTTTTACAAATTTAGGGACTTATTAAATGTATGAATAGTATTAATAATCTGGAAAAAACAAACTCGGCTATTACAAGAACTTAAAGAGATTTTCTAAACAAATTCTCTTTACAAGTTTCTTGTGCTCGTCCGAAGAGGAGAGATTGTCTTAGACTTTGGTGGTGGTTGTAGTTCTCTAATATAACTTGTCTTGGTTGGTAGTAGCTTTAGCTTGATTCGTCTGAGACTCTGAGCCGATTTTTCTAAATAATTGATGTAATCTTGTGCAGGTCCAACCATTCTGTTTTTTCAGGAGAATGCTGGAAGTATCCTTTTCCAGAGCCATTTCTTTGTGATTTGGTTGATATAAGCTTGTTTGTTTATATGTATATGCTTTAAGGAGTTTCTGTTGGGTTTAGATTCTTTACCTTGTGAAGACCTTGACCTTTGAACCCTAGATATTGCTCATCGTCTAGAGATGGTTCGCATTATGATACAAAAGTTGAATTGCAACGTATTCATGCTTTCATATCGCGGGTCAGTCAGTTTCACTTAGCTGTTTTTCTTGTCTTTATCTCTCATCTTAATCGTTCATTTTTAGTTAAAACATTAGACCCTTTCTTGCATTATAACTGGTTGATTTTTTCCGTGCAACTAGCTATGGGGAAAGTGATGGTTATCCGTCGCAGCATGGGATCATTAAAGATGCTCAGGTTTGCTTAGCTCTCTCAATCTATCCACATTTACTTAAAACTCCTGTGTTGTGTGTTTTTGTAACCTGTTTTCATGCCTTTTACTTTTGTTAGGCTGCGTTGGATCACCTCTCTCAAAGGACAGACATTGATACATCTAGAATAGTTGTGTTTGGAAGGTCCCTTGGAGGAGCTGTTGGAGCTGTGCTTACCAAAAACAATCCCCAAAAGGTATTATTACTATATATTCGTGTTAGCATTGTTTCTGCCTTCAGTATTACGTTTGATATCTACACGTCAAATAGTTGTATGTTTACCATTCTCTGCACTGAACTTATATAGGTATCTGCATTGATTCTGGAAAACACTTTCACATCCATTCTTGATATGGCTGGTGTTTTGCTACCCTTCTTGAAGTGGTTTATTGGAGGAAGTGGTACTAAAAGCCTGAAACTTCTTAATTTTGTTGTACGCTCCCCGTGGAATACAATTGATGCTATTGGTGAGGTAAGAAACAATGTTAATATAAGCAGATTACATCATTATACCTTGAATATGTGTGTCATGAGTTGATTCTGTAGCAGCTCACTGATAAGCTGATCTTGTAACAATAAACAGGTCAAACAACCAATACTTTTCCTCTCTGGACTTAAAGATGAGATGGTCCCTCCATTTCACATGAAAATGCTATACGCTAAAGCTGCTGCCCGTAACTCTCAGTGCAATTTTGTGGAATTTCCAAGTGGGATGCATATGGATACATGGCTGACTGGGGGTGACGTTTACTGGAGAACAGTCTTGCAGTTCCTTGCAAAGCATGCGCCTGAGCAAAAGAAACAACGATAGAGGTTAAAGTCCGCTCTCCGATTGCTCAGAAACGGTGTTTGTTTTAAGATCTTCTGGATCTGTTATGATGTCTTTTACTCAGAAAATAGAAACTCTGTGGTCTTGCAGGAAGGTAAACTAGTTGAGGATGCTGTGTTTAGAGGAAGTTTGGACTCAGTTGGATCCTACTGAAACCTGAAACTTTATAAAGCAGATTTATATATATATATATGCTTATATTGCATTTGGGAGTGAGATGCTGGAGAGGGACTTTGTAAGCAGAAACAGCCACTGGTAAATGTCAAAGTACGTTCTGAGTTGTTTCAGTCTTCGTCGTTTTTGGTTACTTTTTTCCAACTGTTTGTGGTTCTCTTTTGATGCTAACCATTTCCTCTAAATGATTATTATTGCTTTGTAGATGATTGAGAAAATGCAAAGACATGGTTTATATGATCAAAGTTTGCATGCAAATTATGGGGGGGGGGGGTAGGGGTGGGCACTTTATCCGATACCCGAACCCGACCCGAAATATCCGAACCGAAATCCGAACCGAAGTAGCAAAATACCCGAACGGGTATTGAGTTAGGAGAGTTTGGATATCCGAACCCGAACGGGTATTACCCGAACCCGAACGGGTATCCGAAGATAACCGAACATATGTATATATACCTATTTATTCCTAGTTTATTTATCTCATTTTATTAAAAA
>CAKOAT010330710.1:517-42122 GCA_932364175.1 Eruca vesicaria subsp. sativa
GGATTCACCAGCGGGTGAAGTCAGAGTTCGAGGCCAAGGCAAAAGCCCGATTGTGCGACACGGTCTACAACTGGAAGGGCGACTATCAGGTATTAATTTATAAATTATAATATATGTATACTTTTAAAAATATATATATTATTGACTACTTTAATTGTAATTATTTTTAAATCAGGTGGACGGTTACGAGCGCGGGAAATCCGATTGCCTCACAACCACTGTGTGGGATGGCCTCATCGCCTATTGGGCGTTGCCGGACTCGATCAGAACCTCCAACAAAAACTCCGGCAACCGCATGACCTTAGACGAGCATGGCAACACGAAGATTCTTCACACCACGGGCCGAAAACCTCACGGGGGAGTTCGTCTCGACATGGTATTTTTTTAACTTTTAACTTTTTACTTTATTTGAATATTATAATATTCTACATTAATTAATGTTTACTTTTAAAAAATAAATTAGGCTAAAGAGACAGGATTTCTTCCATCTCTTAAAGACCTTTACGAGCGGACCCACCGGAAAAAGAGTGGGCAGTTTGTAGATCCTGCTTCCGAGCGGATCTTCCAGGAGGTTGCTGCCCGGGTTGAGGAACGCCAGACCCAGCTGACTCAGCAGACTGGGGCTCCGGTCGTATTATCCACTCTTGAAGTGGATNCGCAGCGACATCATCTCATGTTCACCAACAAGTCGAGGCCAACGATCAGCTGCGGACGGAGTTGCAGGCGACGCAAGCTCATGTGAGTTCGCTCACCGAGATCCTCGACGTTGTGGCGGTCGGGAACCCGCAAGTGGCGGAGATGTTGCGTCAGAGACGGGAAAGCGGAGCCCTTCCACCAGCTCAGTCGCAGCCGGCAGCCAACACTGGAGACGACGACTTCGTGCAACAATTTCATGAGCAGCAACCGTTTTAGTTTTAAATTTGTATATTATGAATTTTTAAACTTATTCATTGTATATTATTTAGTTATTTATAATTATTTAATTATTTAAATTTTTATTTTTAATTTGGTTTTTCTAATTTTTTTAATATATATATAATTTTTAATTTATAAATAGTTTTTTTTAAAAGAAAAAAACATTTCCAAGCAATTTCCTCGTAAAGCTTTCGAAGTCATCTCCTAGTAAATAATCCTAGCAAGTTCCTCGTAAGGTTTCCTCGTAAGCTCTTCGTATACTTTCCTAGAAAGTTCCTCGTAAATAGCCTACTACGAGTTTACGAGGAAAGACTTTACTATGAGCTTACGAGGAAATCTTACGTGGACTTTACGAGGAAAACTTATCCACGTCTTTACGAGGAAATGTTTCCTCGTAAGTTAGCTAGGACTTTACGAGGAAAATAGGCTTTACGATGAACGCCTTTCGACGAAACGGGTTTCCTCATAATTTCCTAGTAAAGGCCCTTTTACTAGGAAATAACGAGGAGAACCCGTCCTAGTAAATGGCCTGTTTTCTTGTAGTGTAAGCATAATTTATGAATATATATATATGACATATAATATTGTAAATATAAAAGTATAATATTATTAAATTTATTTTATGTATAAATATTAATATATCATATATAATTAATAATAAAATAAAAAAAATTAATATATTTTTAAAATATGAATCCGAATCCGGATATCCAGACCTAAAAATTAAGATATCCCGATCCAGATCCGATTTGTACGGATCCGAAATTCTACTATCCGGATTTAGATCTGGGCATCCTCGAATATCTTAATTTCGGAGCGGATCCAGAACGGATCTCGAATCGAATCTGGATTCCAGATAAAAGTCCCATCCCTACCTAAGGTTGTGTGAATACGAATATGAATATCATAAGCATAGGAAATGGAGAGACCAAAAACAACCCCTTTCGTCAAAAGTTGCTTTTCTCAAATCTCTTCAACTCTATACAAAGTTCAAAGCGTCATATATCAATTCCGTGATAACTAAATGTGGATTATGCTTTCTTCTAACTTACCCTGAATCAAAATGTTTAGGTCACAATAAGACGGGCCTTACACCAACTGTAGCTATGATGAACACCCAGAGGATGGCACACAAAGCACCCACAATTGACAAGAGAAGAAAACCTCTGTTTCCCATACGCTTCTTAGCTACGGTGACTTTGCTAGCAGTAACTGACATCCCTTTGAGCCGGATGCGGCTCAAGCTAGACATACGCACAAATGTCCTATTCAGTGGACCCTCACAGGCAGAGGCAGGTGTTGAAGGTATTGAGTCCATCCATGTCCACATAGCTGATGAGAACTGGCTCCTTGTTCCACCACCCTCATTTTGGCCATTTACACTCACAAGAGGATTCGTATATTCAGGCATCACACCTGACCAAATTAGTATTCATGAAGTATCAGCCATCAACTAACACTTAAAAAAAATAATCAAATATCTTGTTAGCAGAATCATCAGGAACTCCATCAACAGTAAGAGCATTGCTCTCAACACCAGAAATCCTCTCAAGCTCCTCGATCTGTCTCCTTATCTTTTGAGAAACTCGTTCCACAAAGCTGTTCGACTACACATCTCAATACAAACATCATCATCATCCACAATCAATTCCAAATAGGATTCAATATCAAAATGTTACCTTTAGCAGATCATAGCCGAGAGCGATTAGAGAATCTAAGGTTCCAACACGAAGATTAGCTATATTTAACTGCAAAATCCAAAATCAAAATTAGATCTTCCTCATCGTAATCACAAGATCTCTGCTTGAAAATAGATTTCATATCCGATAAACCGGATTATCAGACGAATGCTTGGAGATCTGCTCCGATGGATCTCTCACTCTACTTCTTCTATCATAATGGACACGTACGCGAGAACGAAACGAAGCTTATATATCGGACAACCGTCGTCAATGGCTTCCGTCGATTTCATTACTCGGGGGAAATTGTTTGATGGCTTAGGAAATTCCGGTACACCGTAGTCAAGTACATGCAATAAACGTCGGTAGGAGATGAGAGATCCGAAGGCTCAGATCACCTGAGAATGTTGGATTCAATTATTTTGGAAAGAGGAGAGACAATGAACTGTAAACATATCCTTTCTATACGGAAGATACATTTTTATGCAAAAAGACTTTATATTACAAATGTTAGTCCAATGGCAATTCTAATAAATTTCCTAGACAGAAGTGAGCATTTTTAAATGTGGTCTGAGAAGCTCTGTGGAGCTGACACGTCACCAAAATGACACTCTCGTAAATAAAATACATTAAGAAGGTTACTCTTTTTAGTTGCTTCTATTTTAATAATAAGGGGATGTCAAAATAACTGAAAAATTATTCTGATATAAATACAGTTTAGATAAGAGACTTAAATTACTATATTAAGAAAAGATAAAAAATAAATAAGATTATGAGCAAAATATAATTAAACAAAAAAACATGTTCCTTTAGTTATTTTATTAGTATACTAGATTTTGAACCCGCACATCCGTGCGGGTAATTTTTTATTTTATAAAAATATAACAAAATATTTCAGATATATCATTTACATTTTATCTTTATATTGTATAACTATAGAATCTTATTATTTTAATTTTTTTATATAATATACTGTTGTCATTTTTTAAAAATATCAAATATATTTTTTTAGATAATGTATTTGTTGTGAATTATAAAAATATATGTCAAATTTTTTTGTATAAAAATATTACATGATTTTTAAAAATTAATATGTTTTAACAGTGAATAAAAGAAAATTTTAAAATAAAATATTTTTCTTTACCAATTTAATAAATTTTTATATTAATTTCACATAGCATTTTATTTTAATATAATATAGAAAATCATTAAATTATAAAATATACCAATTTTTATTTTTAATTATTAATATATATATATATATATATATATATTAATTATGAAATTAAATAATATATATTTTATAAAAATATTTAACTTTCTTGGTAAGATCTTGTTAGATATTTTCTCAACAGATTTTGTTATAAATGAAATTAAAGATAATTTTATAGTTATATATTATTAAAATATTTCTTCAGTAATATATATTTGGTTGATTAATATAAATAATCAAATATGTTATATTAATGAAATAGTCCAATATGACTTTTTGTAGTAGATATAAATGGTACTTCTCTTTTAATATAGAAGATGTACCCAGATACAAATAAATTTATGTTATGATGCTTTAATCATAAAAGCCCTTTTCAAACAAAACAAAAAACAACATTTAGATAAAACAACTAAATAAACATTAATATGGAGCATATAAGTGAAGCTTCCAGATGTAGTAACGAATATTGTTAAAGGCCACCATATTGGAAGCATGGTTAACTTTTTCATGCCTTTAGGCTAAGACTGACTTCTTCGTTCGATTTGCCTAAACATTGTGTTGTACGTTCTTTTTATTCTTTTGGAAAACTGTTTTGTACGTTCTTCTAAATATGAAAATGAACTATCAAAGCTTTACATGAATTTTAGTCCTCCTCAGGTTAGGGGTGAGACAGATCCGGATATCCAAGAAATTTGAAGTATTCGGATTCGAATTCATCGGATCCGTAATTTTAGTATTCGGATGCAAATTCGTGTCTTCCGGATATCTGGACTTCAGATATATGTCTAGATATTGTGATATCCACGGATATCCGGATTCGGATTCAGGTTCGGATCCGTAAAAATAATAAAAAAAAAAACAAAATTCTAAAAATAATACATAAACTAAATACTTAAGCATAATTTATGAATATATATATATGACATATAATATTATTAATATAAAAGTATAATATTATTAAATTTATTTTATGTATAAATATTAATATATCATATATAATTAATAATAAAATAAAAAAAATAATATATTTTTTAAAATACGAATCCGAATCCGGATATCCAGACCTAAAAATTAAGATATCCGGATCCAGATCCGGTTTGTACGGATCCGAAATTCTACTATCCGGATTTAGATCTGGACATCCTCGAATATCTTAATTTCGGAGCGGATCCAGAACGGATCTCGAATCGAATCTGGATTCCAGATAAAAGTCCCATCCCTACCTGAGGTTGTGTGAATACGAATATGAATATCATAAGCATAGGAAATGGAGAGACCAAAAACAACCCCTTTCGTCAAAAGTTGCTTTTCTCAAATCTCTTCAACTCTATACAAAGTTCAAAGCGTCATATATCAATTCCGTGATAACTAAATGTGGATCATGCTTTCTTCTAACTTACCCTGAATCAAAACGTTTAGGTCACAATAAGACGGGCCTTACACCAACTGTAGCTATGATGAACACCCAGAAGATGGCACACAAAGCACCCACAATTGACAAGAGAAGAAAACCTCTGTTTCCCATACGCTTCTTAGCTACGGTGACTTTGCTAGCAGTAACTGACATCCCATTGAGCCGGATGCGGCTCAAGCTAGACATACGCACAAATGTCCTATTCAGTGGACCCTCACAGGCAGAGGCAGGTGTTGAAGGTATTGAGTCCATCCATGTCCACATAGCTGATGAGAACTGGCTCCTTGTTCCACCACCCTCATTTTGGCCATTTACACTCACAAGAGGATTCGTATATTCAGGCATCACACCTGACCAAATTAGTATTCATGAAGTATCAGCGGAATGACTTAAGATTATTACGTTACTTACACAAGAGAGTTTGATAAGCCAGGATTAACAAATAGCAGAGTATCATATATACATATAAATGTTTTGGTTCAGGTGAAAGACTAATGCTGAAAAAGTATTAGCGCTTGGTGAGAAAATAACTTGGGGGCGAGTGGAGCAAGAGTTTAAGTACCTGATGAAGGTGAAGCAAATGCTACAGAAGAGGATTGTGGTTGATCATAGAGATCAGCATGGGCATCTTTAAACCACATATCCTCAGTGAATTGATTGACATTTGGGTTAGGATCCATGAAGCTGTTCAACTTATTCTCAAGAGCCTGGTCCTGAAAAAGTAATTGCTGTCTTCCGTTGTTGTTAACGAAACTACCCAGAGGAGACGGATCTGCAGAAGTTCCCTGAGCAATAGGAGGTTCAATGTCCAAAGACATGGAAGCATCATGAAACAATTGGTCAAAATCATTAAAGTCTCCATATTCAGCAGGGTTCGAGAACTGTGCAGGTTTCTCAGCTGAAGAAGCTCCGATTTCAGGGGTCAGAAGATCCTCCATTTCAATGTAATCTTCCTTCTCAAACACGAAAGGTGCTATACCAGAGGTATTGAAAGCTGATTCAGCCTCAGTAGCTTCAAATGTGTTTCCTGACTGAAAACTCCAGTGGCCATTCGGCAAGCATTTTCCGACTTCCCAGGGAGAAAGAAACTCTCCAGGGGAATTATTTAGCAACACGCTCTCTATGTCTTTTTCGCTAATACCCTGCACGCACGCACAAGTATCTATTTAGTGAGGGAAGGTACAACAAAATGAGCATATGAAACCGTATTAAAAATTAAAAAAGAAAAAAAAAAAAATAGAGAGAGAGAAGAAACTGACCTGAAGAACACCAGAAGGCTCATTCATTTGTCTTTGCGCAACCCCTGGTGCATTTGCTATCTCATTGAGAAGCTTGTCAAGATCACCTGACTGAAGATTGACAGGATTGCAAAATAAACTATCATCCACACGACGGTTATTCTCATAACGGACCACATGATCATTCGGTACATCAACATGATCTGCGTCTTCACTATCATCATCATCATCATCATCATCGACCCATTCTTCTTCTTGGAAGGGAGCCCCATACTCTTCCCCGTTTTTGGGACCAGCTCCACTTTTCTTGTACAGCTTATAAAGAGCATAATATTCCTGAAGAACAAAAGAAAGAAGGCATATTAGTTTAAGTACAAATAAAATGAAGGAAAATATATATATATATATATATATATATATATATATATATATATGACTATCAGGTTCAGATATATAGGTATAATCTATACCTTGGCGTTCTTCCATCTGGCGAGCTCTTCTTCATCCATGGTGTACTCGTGCATCACCCAATCAGTACGCTCACCATTAGGAGCACGGCCTCGATAGAAAACAAGTGTCTTCTTGAGTCCCACGGATCTCGAGTTGTAGACTATGACACGATCTTTCCCTGTAGCCTTCCAATACCCAGTTGCGGTGCATCTACCGGACCTAGCTGCGTTTGGATACTTCCTGTTCCTCGGAGTGAAAAAGAACCACTGTCGATCCCCTGACTTCAACACCGATAAACCTGCAGGTTGTTCAGTTTTGAAAGATAAAAACATTACAACGCAGATAGTTTCAAACAATATAGAGAGAAAATGAAACAAGTTGAGATCATATAATTCTCAAAGTCAGCTGCACAGACGGTCAACAAGCAAAAAAACTGATTGATTGTAAAAGAATAACTATCATATCACAGAAAGGAACAAGAAAGTTACCAGGCAATTCAGCAGGATCAAGTTTGTAAATATCAACGACGCCAATGGCATTGATTCTAAGCTTTCTCCCACAGATCTTCCTCTTCAGGTAATAAACCACCAGCTCCTCATCGGTAGGGTGAAATCGAAAGCCTGGTGCGCTGAATTTTCCGTCTCTCAAACACGAATTCGCCATCTCCAATAAAGAAGATAATAATCGATCGGGTCAACCAAAAGAAAACCCTTTTACAGAACAGAAACGTGATCCCCTTCTTCTAATCTAGGGTTTTTGATAAAGATTTTGTTTGGTTCGGTCAAAGACGATTGATTTGGTTGGTTAGTTGGTTTTTGATAAATCTGACTCAGTTTTTCGACTATACGAAGTTTCCCAGAATCTACCTGCTGTCGGGCTCTATCTGACTTTCAATTTCTAAAGGGCCCCACAGTTCCCTCTTTCACATTTACTTTTTTTTTCTTCCAAATTTCATTATCTAAATTAAAAAAACACGGATTTTATTTGATACTAGATATGGGTCGTACGTTGCATAGATTTTATTTGATGTTTTAATATTTATAAATACAAAAAAACACTGATTTTTTTTGCATATGTTCTGTTAGATTTATTTTAGAAATTAAGAATTCGTTTTTCCATAAAAGTTCCGATTAGTATTTATATTTTAAAAGTACATATTATTTGATTTTTTTTATTTGACAAAGGACATAAAATAATAAGTTATTCTATATTTTAGGATTATTTTTATATATGTTGTGTGAGATTTATTTCAGAATTTAGAATTTGTTTACTCACATAAATATTGGTACATATTTGTATTTTAATAATCATGGCACATAAGTGAATTGTTTTTAACTTTGTACCCATGGCCAGAGAAAATAATCATACCTAAAAATTTAACCAAATCTGATACAAATTAAGAATTATAGTGAAATAAAAAAATTGAAAGATAAATAAGGTCAATCAAGTCAATGACAATATCATACAATTGTCACTTCTTAATTTGTGATGATAAATCTTAAAATAAATAAATAACTTATTTTATTATATATTGTAATAAGGTTGAAGAAGACGATCTTAGAGGTAATTAAGAAATTCTTCTAATTTCATTTTAAGTATATGATATTTAATATCATATATATCATTTGGAACTTTTATATAATTTTATAAACTTAGTTTCATCACTTAAATATTAAACTCTACACACTAAATCTTAAATTCAGATGTTATGAGATTTTTATGTAGTATTAAAAATGGTATTCAAGTTATAGTATTTCAAACAATTTCTTTAGTTTTTTCCAGTTTTTGAATTTTTAATTTTTCCTATATGTACTTAATTTATAATTATTCTTCAATTACTTGTTTCTGATTTTCTACAAAAAATTAGGCCATTTGATTAATTTTTCTGTTATTAAATAATTTTCTAAATTCATTTTAAAGATATATTATTATAACAAAAGTTTAATAAAATAGATTAGAAATACTATATATTAAAACATAGATGTAATAAGATGACGATGAAACATGATTTCTTTTTGACTAACCACATATAAATCATTTTCGTTGGTAATAATAATAATCTATTGTCTATGACCAAACACAAAAATATACCAAACATGTGTTTGTTTTTGTATGACCAAACACATACACATATCAATATAAATATCAATCACGAAAAAATCTATTTTTTGATTTTTTAGTTAATTAAATTATTTTAGTATCATGTTTATCATCAAAATATTTATGTTTTAAATTAATATTAAATAATTTTTAAAATTTTCTTTTTTTCTTATGATTTTGAAAAATAAAACATTACTATTTTATAACTCTTTCATTTATAACTTAAAAAAAAACAAAAACAAAACTATCAAATACTATTTTACCTTTTTGTTTAAGATTTTAGAAAATAAAGATTACTATCATACAATCATTTACAATTATCTTCTATTTAGAATTACCGAAAATTAGATTATTACTAGATAATTATTTCAGTACTGTTAAATATTTTATTAAGTACTATTTTACAATTCGTGTCACTACTATTTTAACAGTTAGGGTTTTTAATTAACTAATTTAACAATCAGACATAAGCAAAATGGTACATAAAGGTAACAAATGGCATTGACATTAAATTAACTACAACAACATAAGTAATTTGAAATTCAAAAAGATACACCATAACTAATTTTATAGTGTCGATAAAACAAACACATAAAGGCATAATAGACACATTAACTTACGTATAATATCAAAACATCTATACTACATACAAACACCTAAGTATAACTATGGCAATAACTAACGTACGACAACATGACAAATATAAGAACAATAAAAATCATCATCAGTTTAAGCATAAAGAACAAAAAAGTATTTCAAATAATAATTCTACAAATATTATTTGTTCATGATTTGAAAACAATGGAAGACTACTATAAGATAGTCTTTTATAATTTTCTTATGTTCAAGATTTTATGCTAATTAGTATCAAATATGTTTTTTCAGTTACCTTTTCTTCATTATTTTAGAAAAGGAAATTAATTTTATTCGTAAAATCGCTTTTATCATCTTAGTATATATATTTTGTTAGAAAATGTTTTAGAAAAATTACTACTAATTAAATTTTAAAATTACTTCGTAAAATTGCTTTTATCATCTTAGTATATATATATTATTAATCATGATTTATTTTAACATATATAAAAATTTAAAAGCAAAATTACATTCAAATAATAATTTACAATAATATATTATTTAGAATTTTAGAAAACTCAATTGGTAATTAATAATATACTTTAGGAATATTACTTTTTTGTTTATAATTTCCAAAAAGAAAAACTACAGTTAAACTAATATTAAACTCTCTTTTATAATTTTTTTTATGTTCAATATTTTAGAAAATGAAAAGTACTATAAAATATTTGTTTTCATTATCTTAGTATCAACTAAACTATTTATAAAATTCGTTTTCATTATCTTAGTATATAATTTTTTTTAATCATGATTTATTTTAATATATATATATATAAAATTTTAAAATGAAAATTACTATCAAATAATATTTTTTTAGAATTTTTGAAAAGACAAATTAGTAATAAATAAATCATTTTACGAATATTTTTTTCTTAATATTTGTAGAAAGGAATTCTCCAATTAAACACCCTTTATTTTTTTTAATTTTAAACAACATTTAATATTAATATTTTAAAAATTGTTTAATTATTATTTTAAATATTCTTTAGGGTTGGTATAAAGAAAAACTACAATTAGAAATTTATAGTTTCTTTTTTTTACTTTAATTGTTTTTTAAAAAAATAATATCTTTGAAATTAATCTATTATTTTAATATTTATATTAAAAATTATCGTAAGTTTAAGAAGAAAAGAACATAAAAATATTTGAATTAATTCTTCTACAAATAGTTTTTTTAGGATTTAAAAAAAAACTATTAAACATTCCTTAATAATTCTCTTATGCTCAAGATTTTGGAAAAAGACAATTACTATAAACTAGTTTTTTTCAAATACCTTTCATTCGGAATTTTGGAAAAAAAAATAGTATCAAATAAATTATTTTGCAAATATTAATTTGTTTGAATATTTTTAAAATAAAATGGTTTAGAAAAATTGCTATTAAAATATTTAAAACATTATTTTTTCTGTAAAATCATTTTCATTTTCTTCATATATATCTTTTGTTAATATGATATATTTTTACATATATAAAATTCTAATAGGAAAATTACTATCAGATAAATTTTTTTTAGGATTTTAGAAAATAAAAATTGATAATAATCTATTTTACGAATAGTTAGTTGTTTTGGATTTGTAAAAAAGGAAAACTACAATTAAACACTCTTCATTTTTTTAAACAATATTTTCAAAACTAATTTTTTAATTTTTATTTAAATCTTTGTGTTTTGGATTTTTAAAAAGAAAAGCTACAATTAAAAACTTTTAGCTTCTTTTTTCTTTTAATGTTAAACAATTTTTAAAATTAATATCTTCTAAATTCTTATTATTATTTTAGTATATATAATTTTAATCATGAGAATTTTACTACATGCCACAATAGTAAATGGAAAATTACTATCAAATATTGTTTCTGCAAATATCCTTTATTTAGGATTTTAAAAATGGCAATTACTATTACATAATATTTCTATTTTTTTAAAAAAATTCGTTTTTGTATATTATATATAAATTAATTATGGAATAATTTAACACATGTCACAATCATAAATATATAATTGCCATATGTCACAATCTTGTTAATTAGTAACTTTGAAGAACCAAGTTTTATATAATAAGATTTACCTTTACGAAAAAGATGAAAAAATTAAACGTCATATTATTTGTAAGTTATTTAAATAAATAAAAAATATTTGTGGATGTTAAAAAAATATATTATTGGTGCAAATCTTCCATATTATTTCTATGATTTAAAAAAAAAAAAATTTTAACAGTACAATTCAAAATACTTAATGCATAAAAACTAATCGCTATTTTTTTGATAGTCAACTTAACATAAAATATGTTATTGGATAAACATCAAATTTATTTATCGTAGTTCAACACAGTGTAAAGTTCATCTTTTCTCATTATATTATATTATATATAAATAATTTTTATTTTGATATTTTAGAATACACTACAAGAAACATGGGCTTAACGACCACATGTTGCGACGACATAACAGTGGTCGTAACTTTACGTCTACATTACGACTAGGTAACAACTAAAAGTTTAATCGTCGTAAAGTGGACGTAAAATTGGGACCGCAACTTTTAGTCGTAAATAGAAGGTAAAATAACCTCCGTTTTACGAGGAAATGAAAATGTGGTTGTAAAGAAGTCGTTACTGACAACAATTTTATGACTAAACTTTTAGCATCTAATTTACGTCTCCTTTACCTCAAAAATTAGTTAATTCGTAGTAAAATGATCTGGTAGTGAATTAGTGGTAACATTCTATGTTGAACTTTTCCTATAAATATGGTCTCATCTCTCATTTTTTAGATACACCAAAAAAAAAACAAGTTTGTGAGTAAAAAAATACCACGAGATATTTATGAGCTTCGGAGTTGGATGTATGCACATAAAGATTCTGAGGGAAGGGTGACAAACGAGTTCCTCAACGGGGCAGAAATATTCATGTACCAGGCCGAAAACACGCCTCTCACACAGGAAACGGGTAAAATGTTATGTCCATGTTGTAAGTGCAAGAATACTAAATTCGCTTTTAGTGAAACAGTTTGGAAACATATAGTGAATAAAGGATTTACTCCACATTACTAAATTTGGTTTCATCATGGAGAAGGTGATAGTAGAAATGAAGCTAGTAGTAGTAATCAATTGAAAATATTCGTAATAGAGAACAACATTTGCCTTCGGAAAGTTCCCTATAGGAGAATCAGGTGGTAGATCATGATAGGATGCATGATATAGTTACTGATGTATTTCGTGAAACAAACTCAGTAATTGCTGCAGAAGTAGCAGAAATGTAGAGGTAGGAGTAGAAAATGTAGAGGGGCCTAATTTGGAAACCAAAAGATTTATGACATGTTAGCCGCCGCAAATCAGCCAATTTATGAAGGTTGTAGAGAAGGTATTTCTAAATTATCATTGGCAGCTAAGATGATGAATATCAAAACCGACTATAACTTACCCGAAGTTAGTGGATGCATGGGCTGAGTTGTTTAAAAAGTATTTGCCTGAAGATAATGTGTGTGCTGAATCTTACTATGAGATTCAGAAGCTGGTTCATAGTCTTCGCTTACCTTCGGAGATGACAGATATGTGTGTAGATAAATGTATGATCTTCTGAAGGGAAGATGCAGAGTTGTTGGAGTGTCGATTTTGCAAGAAGCCACGATATAAACCGCAAGGACGTGGACGGAATAGGGTACCGTACCAGCGGATGTGATACTTACCTATTACAGATAGGCTGAAGAGATTATATCAATCTAAAAAGACTGCAGCAGCAATGAGATTACATGCAGAACATACTCAGAAGGAAGGCGAGATCAATCATCCCTCAGATGAAAAAGCGTGGAAACACTTGAATTTGGTGCACAAATATTTTGCAAGCAACACTTGCAATGTTTATCTTGGATTGTGCACAGATGGATTTAGTCCTTTTAGAATGTCTGGAAGACAATACTCACTTTGGCCAGTCATCATGACGCCATACAACCTTCCACCAGAGATGTGTACGCAAAGGGAATTCCTTTTCAAGAGTATATTGATACCTGGTCCTAAACATCCAAAGAGGTCCCTCGATGTTTTCCTACAACCTTTGATAGAAGAATTGATGGAATTCTGGTCAACATAGGTGGAAACATATGATTGTTCAACGAGAACGAACTTTACAATGCGAGTCGTTCTTCTGTGGACTATCAGTGATTTTTATGCATATGGGATGTTATCAGGTCTACGCATGGAAGACTAGCGTGTCCTTATTGTATCGGAAGCACAAGAGCATTTCAGCTGAAGCATGTTAGGAAGACGTCTTGGTTTGATTGTCTTTGGAAATTTCTTCCCATTAGCCATCCATACCGGCGAAACAAGACACTATTCAAGGCAAAAGTGGTTGTACGGGACACCGCACATTATTTATCTGGAGAGGAAACTGAGAAAGATATTGATTACTATGGTGAACAAGAAACAATCAAGAGAGGGTAATTGGCAAATATGCATGAGCATTATGGGAACATCATATCTGGCACAAGAAGAGTATATTTTGGGAACTTCCATACTGGAAATATCTACTTTTGCGACACAAACTTGATGTCATGCATATAGAAAAGAACTTCTTTGAGAACATCATCAATACATTACTGAACATCCCTAGAAAGACAAAAGATAACAAGAACTCATGGTTGGATTTGCCTGCGTTATGTTGGAGGAGTTAGCTGTATATTAAAAATGATGGGAAAATTCCAGTTCCCATCTTTAGATTGTCAGCAGAAGTGAAGGCGGCGTTGTTCAAGTGGGTGGCATCAGATGTGAAGTTTTATGATGGATATATGTCAAATCTATCAAGATGTGTTGAGCAGGGACAAAAGTTTTTTTGGAATGAAGAGTCATGACTGTCATCTGTCATTTGTTTATTTAACGACTTTTACCATTTGCATTTGCGGAGTTGCTTCCAAAAAATGTTCACGAAGCACTTGCAGGTAATACAATTTTCACCTAAATATAACATATTTATCGGAGTTAAAAATATATCTTATTAATGTAATTGTAATTATTTCTAGGTATTGGAGCTTTTTTCAGGGATCTTAGCCCACGTACATTAACTGAAGATATCATCAAACAACTTGATGATAATATCCCGATCTTAATGTGTAACATGGCGAAAAAAATTTCTCCATCATTTTTTGATGTCATGGAACATCTAGTTCTCCATCTCCTATACGAGGCATTGCTTCGTGGACCGGTTCATAACGAATGAATGTATCCCTACGAGCGATCCATGAAACATTTAAAAGGAAAAGAAAGAAATATTGCATGGGTAGAAGGTTTAATAGTTGCTGGAAGTTTGAATGAAAAAACATCTCACTTCACTTCGTACTACTTCGGGTCATAAGCCCGTACACGAAAAATGGCTCCAAGCAGATATGATGATGGTGGTGTTGCGCCGACCTGTATTGAAAAGGATGTTCCAGACATATTCTGCCAGATTGGACGTCTAGGTGAAAAACTAGAAGAAGTTTGGTGGTCGAGTACATAAGACGCTCACAGTGCGCACACATATATACTTCTTAACTGCGAGGAGATGCATGAGTTTGAACAGTAATTAGTTAAAATTACTAATTTTTGCTATTTACTTATATTATTTATATGACGATCAATCCTTTGGAAAAACAGAGATTTCGTTGCGCAAGTTGAGGAAGCTATACCAGGAATATCGAGTAATGATCTCAACAAAAGGAAAGAACAACACTTTGTGATGTTGTTAAAAACACAGATATACAAAGATTTTTAATAATTAATTATATTTTACTATTTATTAATCCATTGTATTAAGAAATATATAAATATTTTGTACAGGTTGATTACGATGATCCATACTATAGTGCGTGGGTTCATGAATTGATACAAGGTCCAGTTGCCAAGGTGACCACAACACCTATGTATTTTACCCGAGATTACACGTTTCACACTTACGAGTATGGAACTCATAGAGCAACGGTGAACTATGGAGTATGTGTAAAAGGTGAAGCAGATCTCTACGGAATCCTACAAGAGAACATCGAAGTGGAATCCCCTGGTTTAGTGAAGATGAAATGTGTCCTCTTCAAATGTGAATGGTTCGACCCTACAGAGAATAGAGGTGTTCGATATAACAAGTTTGGAGTTGTGGCTATCAATCCCAGACGGAGGTACAACAAATTTGAGCCCTACATTTTGACATCTCAAGCAGACCAAGTTTGTTTTATTCCATATCCGAAGATTAGACAATCACTACAAGAAAACTCCGCATTTACTAGGGAATTATACTAGGAAAATCGTTCCTCGTAAATTTACGACGAAATTACTTCGGTTTTAAGAGGAAAGCTAGAAGCAAAGTAAATTCCTCGTAAACAAACGAGAAAATTGTTTCCTCGTAAGGCCGTAGTAAATTACGAGGAAACTACGTGGTAAAAGAACATTTCCTCATAATTTCGTAGTAAAACTTTTCCTCGTAAAGTCCACATAAAACATTACTACGAAATTAGGAGGAAATGTTCTTTTACTTCTAATTAGCGAGGAACTGGCTAGAAAATATCTATTTTAAATCTAAAAACATATTTGTACCTACTTTTCCTCGCAATTTCCTAGTAAATGTTCAGATTCAAAAATTTCTATAAATACCACCATTTGTGATTCATTTCAAACACACCAAAAAAAAAATCAGCTTTAAGCTTGATCAAAGAAAAACAAAAGGCTGGTCCTGAAAATATTTTCGAGTTGTGGAAGAGGATGTATTCACACAGAGATAATAACGGGAGAGTGACGCAAGAATTTCTCGAAGGGTTGGAGACGTTTATGCATCAAGCAGATTCTACACCACTCACGCAGGAAAATGGTAAGATGTTCAGTCCTTGTCGGAAATGTTGTAATACAAAATTAGGCCCTCGTGAAAATGTTTGGAAGCATTTAATAAATAGAGTTTTCATGTCATATTATTATATTTGGTATCAACATGAAGAATATGCTAGTTGTAGGAATGAAGCTAGCAGTAGTAATAAAAAATTTCAGGTTGAACCGGTTGATCATTTGCATAATGAAAATAGCTATCACAAGGAGGAGCAAATGGTAGATTGTGATAGGGTTCATGATATGGTAGGTGATGCATTTGTAACTCATGATGATTATGAAGTTGAAGAACCTAACTTAGATGCAAAATTTTTTTTATAAAATGTTAGAAGCTGCGAATTAGCCAATTTACAGTGGTTGTAGAGAAGGTCTGTGTAAATTGTCGCTGGCTGCTAGAATGATGAGTATTAAAACCAATCACAGTCTACCTAAAAATTGTATGGATGCATGGGAAAACTTGTTTAAAGAGTATTTGCCAGAAGACAATATGTCTGCTGAATCTTATTATGAGATTCAAAAATTGGTTTATAGTCTTGGGTTGCCCTCGGAGATGATAGACGTTTGCATCGACCACTGCAAGATTTACTGGGAAGATGATGAGAAGTTAAAAGAATGTCGATTTTGTAACAAGCCACGATTCAAACCGAAAGGTCGATGGCGTAATAGGGTACCGTACCAAAGGATGTGGTACCTACCAATCACAAATAGATTGAAAAGATTGTACCAATCTGAGGAGATTGCTGGAGGGATGAGATGGCACGCCGAGCATACTCAGACGACTGGAGAGATGACTCATCCATCAAATGCAAGAGCTTGGAAACATTTTAACAAAGTACATCCACATTTCGCTAGCAATAGCCGGAATGTGTATCTTGGATTATGCACTGATGGATTTAGTCCATTTGGAATGTCAGGGAGACAATATTCATTGTGGTCAGTCTTTCTTACAACGTACAACCTGCCACCGAAGATGTGCATGCGACGTGAGTTTCTATTCTTGACCATATTAATACCTGGTCCAAAGCATCCAAAAAGATCTCTTGACGTTTTTCTACAACCACTGATAAAAGAGTTGAAGGATTTGTGATCAACACGGGTGAGGACATATGATTGTTCAATGAAAACAGATTTTACGATGCGAGTGATGCTTTTGTGGACCATAAGTGACTTTCCTACATATGGGATGTTGTCTGGATGGACTACACATGGGAGATTAGCTTGTCCATAATGTAATGAAATGACAGATGCGTTTCAGTTAAAGAATGGTAGGAAGACTAGTTGGTTCGATTGTCTATGTCGATTTTTTCCCGTTTACCACCCATACCGAAGAAACAAGACATTGTTCAGGCACAAAAAGGTTGTCAGAGACACTCCTCCTCCATATTTAGCTAGAGAACAAATCAAAGCGCAAATCGATTACTACGGTGCTCTAGAAACAGCTCCTCGTAGTGGGAATTGGCATGTTCCCAGTAATATGCCTGATTCTTATGGTGTTCAGCACAATTGGCACAAGAAGAGTATATTTTGGGATCAGAATTTTCATATTGGAAAGATCTTATTTTGCGCCACAACCTCGATGGGATGCATATTGAGAAGAATTTTTTTGAGAACATCGTGAACACTATATTGAATGTACCAGGGAAGATGAAAGACAATGTAAAATCAAGGTTTGACTTACCCGATCTCTACTCAAGAAGTGAGCTACATATAAAAAGAAATGGGTAAAAAGAAATGGGCAAGTTTCAGTTCCGATATTTAGAATTGTCATCAGGAAAAAATCTGCGTTGTTCAGCTGGGTGGCTTCAGAAGTGAAGTTTCCTGATGGGTATGTTTCAAATCTCTCAAGATGTGTTGAGAAAGGGAAAAAGTTCTTCGGGATGAAGAGCCATGATTGTCATGTCTTTATGCAGCGACTACTTCCTTTTGCATTTGCGGAGCTACTACCTGCAAAAGTACATGAAGCACTTTCAGGTAGTTAATATAATACGACGTAAACATTAATTTATTTCTTTATACATATATATGAATATACTAATGGTTCTAATTTTTGTTTTTGTAATATATAAGGAATTTGAGCATTTTTTAGGGATATGAGCACTCGCACTCTTAAAGAGGAAGTTGTCCAACAACTTCATGTAAACATCCTCATCTTAATGTGCAACTTGGAGAAACTATTTCCGCCTGCTCATTTTGACGTCATGGAACACCTAGTTGTCCACCTCCCGTATGAGGAATTACTTCGTGGACCTGTGCATTATGGATGGATGTATCAATATGAAAGAGCCATGAAAACTTTGAAAGGAAAAGCAAAAAACCTAGCAAAAGTTGAAGGTTCTATTGTTGCGGGAAGTTTGACGGAAGAAACATCACGTTTCACATCGTACTACTTTTCACCGAAAGTACGTACAAGGAAACAAGCTCCAATAAGATATGATGGTGGTGGTGTCGTGCCGACATATATGAAGAAGATGTTCCAGACATCTTTTGTCAAATTGGGCAATTGGGTGGGAAATTTAAAGAGGTTTGGTGATCGATGGATGAAGACGTCCATAGTGCACACCTTTATATTCTTCTCAATTGTGAGCATCCATTGATTGGTTATTTTGAAAGGTAAACATATAAACATATAAACATACACACTTATATATATATATATATATATATATTCAATTGATTAAATACCATAACATAATTTTACAGCCAATTTGTGACTCAAGTCGAAGAAGCAATCCCTGGTTCTATTACTTTTTTGCAGGTTGATTATGACGATCTTGATTATCCCGCATGGTTTCGCGAATTACTTCAAGGTCCAGTTGCAAAGGTCGATACATCATCGATGTATTTCGCCCGAGGCTATACTTTTCATACCTATGACTATGGTAGACATCGGGCGACAAATAATTAGGGAATATGTGTGAAAGGCGAAACAGATTTCTACGGGATCTTGCAGGAGATTTATGAAGTTCAATTCCCAGGTATGAGTCTGAAATGCGTTATCTTCAAGTGTGAGTGGTACGACCCCGTCGTCAACAGAGGTGTTCGGATTAACAAGAACGGTGTAGTTGATGTCAAAGTTGATGTCAATGGTGGACGAAGGTACAACAAATTCAATTTTTGACATACATGTTCTGAGTACTAATTTCTACTTGTCTTTATTTTGGAAGGTACAACAAATTCGACCCTTTCATATTAGCTTCCCAAGCAGATCAAGTTTGCTTCATTCCATACCCTCGGATTAGTACCTCAGGAATAAACTGGTTAGCTGTTATCAAAGTTACACCTCGAGGACGAATAATCGCTGGAGAAGAACCACCATTACAAGAAGAAAACACCAATGAAATCGAGGAACCTGAAGCAGAAATTAATGACATCCTACTCATTGATCCGCATAATCGTGAATACGAAGATGTTCCTGATCACTCAACGGACGAAGGTGTTGAGGACGAGTTTTACGAAAATGATGATGTTTCTACAGATTCCGAAAATGTATCCGAATGAATTATGTATGTTTTATAAGTTTGTTTAATCACAAAAATGAATTTGAATTATGTATGTTTTAAGTTTGTTTAATCACAAAAAATGAATTTGAATTTGGGGTTTAGGTGTAGAAGAGGTTTGGAGTTTGGTTGTAGAAGAGGTTATAAGTTAAGGAATTTGTGGTTTGGTGTTTGGGGTTTCGAGTTTAGGGATTTACAAAACCTTTCCTCGTAAAACCCTAGTAACAAAAAACGCGGGACTCGCCATTTCCTCGTAAAGTCCACGTAGGTTGTTTCCTCGTAAAGTCCACGTAACAAAATTACTAGGACTTTACGAGGAAATCTAAACGCGGGCCTCGCTATTTCCTCGTAAAGAAAAATTCGGGACTCGCTATTTCCTCGTAAAATTACGAGGACTTTATGTAGAAATCAAATTCCCTATATAAAGTCGAGCCATCCGATTTCTCTCATTTGTAGCAATCTTCTCTTAAAATCCTCTCAAGGTAATCTCTAATTCCTAGTTAAGTGATTAGATTAGGGAATTTAGATTAGGTGGTTAGTTTAGGGAATTTAGATTAGATGATTAGTTTAGGGAATTTAGATTAGGTTGGTTTAGTTTTTTTAAATGATACTAGTATATTTATGTTTTATTTTTATTTTTAAAATTTAGATGGTTAGACTGAGCAAGCTTAAGGGTACGACGAGGCCGCCTCCTGACGGGAGTCATTACGGAGATATGTTCAGTCGTGAGCCTGGTCCTCATATAGGCGCATCATCTTCTTCAGCTACCGGTTCTTTGATTCCGGTAGACGTTGTTCCCGACTCTCAGTTTTCTCAGAGAGTTTCTCCGGTTCCCCGGTTTAGTCCACCACCTCCTCCTCCATCTCCTCCTCTTCCTCCTCCACCGGCCGCCGGGGTTCATCCCGATTTAGAGGTGCCGCGAAGCGCTCCATTTTCTGTGTACACGGTTGAGGATATTATGGCAGCGCCAGGCAGAGAAGGGTTACCTAAGTTAGATCCTCTCCGACGGGACGGCCGCAACATATTTTGGTATGTTTCAATTTTTATAAAAAAAAAATTTATTTCTTTATTAACTAACCAAAAATTAACAAATTTAATTAATTTTTGTTTTTGTTCAGGTTTAATGTTGACGGATGTGTCGCTCAGAGCGTCACCGTTTGTATCAAGAGATACTTTTCCGATTCAGCTCTAAACTGGAAAAAGACGCCCAGCCACACCAAAAAGACGTGGTTCAAATAGTTCGCCGTAAGTCATTAATAAACTTAATTTATTTTTTAATTATTTAAAAACTTTAATATTATTGAACTAATTAATAATTATTGGTCTAATATTTTCTGGTTATAGCAAAAATATTGTTGGTCCATAGGGATTCACCAGCGGGTAAAGAAGGAGTTTGAGGCGAAGTGAAAATAGTGATTGCTCGACATGATCTACAACTGGAGGAGCGATTTTCAGGTGGATATCAATTTTATATAGTTTATATCATTGACTTCAAATAATTTTAAAAATATTTTTTGGTTCAGGTGGATGGTTACAAGGAGGGGAAACCCGATTGCCTCACATATTCGGTGTGGGATGGCCTCATCAGATATTGGGGGTTGCCGGACTCGATCAGAACCTCCAACACAAACTCCGAGAACCACATGACAAAAGACGAGCATGGCAACACGAAGATGCTTCACACCGGGGGTCGAAAATCTCACGCGGGAATCCGTCTAGACATGGTAAATTAATATTTAATAACTAATTAATATTTTTCTAATCTATTTATATATTCCTAATTAATAATTAATTTTAATGTTAAATTTCAGAACAAGGCTGTGCATTTTGTAGATCCAGCTCTGAAAGACCTTTACGAGAGGATCTACCAGAACAAGGCTGTGCATTTTGTAGATCCTAGATCCAAGCGAGTCTACAACAAGGTTGTTGCTCGGGTTGACCACCGCCAGACCCAGCTGACTCAGCAGTCTGGGACACCCGTCATATTAACCACTTCTGAAGTGGATAAGATTTACGAGGAGGTAAATAATTTGTTTTCTTATTAATTTTTATTATTTTTTAATTTATTTTTTTAACGTTAACTAACCTATTAATCTTTTTATTTAAAGGTCGCCCCTAGAAAAAGGGACGTATCGTCTGGATTGGTTCCGTTAATGATTTCCCCACAGCGACATCATCTTATGCTCAGGAACAGCACGATGTCACTACTCAGCTGCGCTCAGAGTTGCAGGCGACGCAATCTCATGTGAGTTCTCTCTCCGATATCCTGGATGTTTTGGCGGTTGGAAACCCGCAATTGGCGGAGATGTTGCGTGTCAGATGGGTAAATGAAGGGCTTCCAACCCAACATCCACCATCACAGTCACAACCGACGACCAACATGGACGAGGAGGAGTTGGCGAGCCGGGATGACGACTTCGTTCGTCAATTTAACGAGCACCATCCGTAGTTTAGTTTTATTTTATTTTTAATTGTATTATGAATTTAAAACTTAAATATTTAGTTATTTATGAAATAATTTGTTATTTCTTTTTTTATTTATAATTTGGATTCTTTAATTTTTTTAAAAATATATTATTTATATTTATTTTAATTATTATTTTATAATAAGGAAAACATAT
Organism: Eruca vesicaria subsp. sativa; assembly: GCA_932364175.1. NCBI lineage: Eukaryota > Viridiplantae > Streptophyta > Magnoliopsida > Brassicales > Brassicaceae > Eruca > Eruca vesicaria. The sequence continues at coordinate 23,107 of CAKOAT010330710.1, forward strand.
TTCGAAGTAAATTCCTCGTAAAGCATTACGACGCGATTACGAGGAAAATTGTTACGATGACTTTACGAAGATTTGGTTTCAAGGCTTTTACGAGGAAAACTGTACGAGAACTTTACGAGGAAATGTGTCTCCACGCTTTTAAGAGGAAATGTTTCCTCGTAAATTTACTAGAAAATTACGAGGACAAAGGCTTTACAATGAACGTGTTATGACAAAACGCCTTTCGTCGTACTTTCCTAGTAAAGACCCCTTTACTAGGAAATTACGAGGAAAAACCGTCCTAGCAAAACTTGTGTTTTCTTGTAGTGAATCTGGAATATCTTGGTTTGATGCTATAAAAGTTACACCTCGTGGTCGTATAGTGAGTGATGAACAACCGCCTTTGCAAGGAGATGCCGTAAATGAAGTGGAAGTGTCTGAACAACCTACTGATGAAATTTTACTTGTTGATCCGCAAAACCTAGGATATGATGATCTTCTAGATGATTTAGCGGACGAAGGCAACGAAGTTGAATTTGAAGAAACTGATGACACGGATGATGTTTCGGATGATGACGAGTAATAATATTATGTATACTCATGTAGTTTCGAGTTTGTATTATGTATTATATTTTTCAATATTAATAAAGTGTTTTTGAGATTATGAAATTTGGAGATTTGAAATGATATATTTGAAGTTTAATGTTTCTGGTTTGAGGTTTGTGGTCTAAGGTTTGGAGTTTGGGGTTTTGGTTTTCCGAGATTATGAAATTTGGAGATTTGAAATGATATATTTGAAGTTTAAAGTTTGTGGTTTGAGGTTTGGGGTTTCGGTTTAAAGGAAAAATAGTCCTTAATTAGTCGTAATATAACCTCGAATTTACGACCATTTTTGATATATTGGTCCCCATGTCGTAGTAAAAAGAGGGAGTTCCAAAGTAGTCGTAACATAACCTCTATTTTACGACCAAATTAATAAATATGGTCCCTATGTCATCGTAAAGTATTGTGGACTAATGTAGTCGTAACTTAACCTCTACATTACGACCAAACTTAACCTATAAATATGTTACCCTCTCCATTTGAAAATTGCACAGCAAAAACAAAAAAAAAACATAACAAAACATAAAAAAAAACTTGTTTATAAAAATGTTTAAGATATTGTGATAATATCTTATTCAAATGTTCCCAAAGAGATTTATCAGAAGCCTGTGGATTCCTCTCAAGTAACTGAATATATCAGTAACTTGAGACGAGTTCTCAGGACTCTGATAATTCTCTATGGGACGTTTGGCATAAGCTTTAAAAGTCGAAAGTTCTCATAAACATTAAGTTGTTAGATATCTTAGGGTTTTTGTTAAGTAATTGAGTTTTTAGATACTTAATTTAGTTACCGAAAACTCAATTACTTAGCTTTTTTCCGTAATTGAACTGTGGTCGTAACTGTGATGTAAATAATTGGATCCTAATTGGTCGTAATTGACATCTGTTGACCGTAATTGGTCGTAATGCAGATGTAAAATGTTGACCCTAATTGGTCGTAAATTTATTTGATCGTAATGTAGTAGTAACATGGACACATGTTGACTCGTAAATTGTGGACCCTAATTGGTCGTAACAAGGTTTTCGTCGTACTGTCGAAGTCAATTACGACGACAAGAAAATCCCTATATAACCACGCGAGTCGCAGAGCTCATTTTGTTGCTTTTCCTCTCTCACTACCCACCACTTTCCCTCTCTAAAAGGTTTTTTTTAAGTTTTAGTTTTAGATTTAGGTGGTTAATTTAGGATGGAATTAGATTAGCTTTAGAATTATATTAGTTTTAGAATTAGTATTTGATTATTTTAAATTAATTGTGTCTAACTATAATTTTCTTTATACAGCTTGACGATATGTCTGGGAGAAAGAGATTAAGAAATCTTTCGGAGGAAACTCGACCTAATTATGGAGATACATTTCTTAGTTCTTCATATCCATCAGCTTCTAGCTCCGGTACTGCATCTGCTCGGCAGTTTGTCCCGGAGACCGACGCGCAGGGTAGATCATCGTATGTGCCTCCAGCGCAATATGTGCCTCCGCCTCTGTTTGACCTTGCTCCATACAATCCTCAGCATGATCCTCCATACGATCCTCATCATGAGGTTCCTCCACACCATCACGACGATCATCGTCATCATCACCAGTATGCCCTTTCTCCAGTAGCCCCCGCAGCTGCTCCGCCTCCTGCAGCTGTCCATCCAGATTTGCTTGTACCACCGGATGCTCCCTATGCTAGATTCACAGTGGAAGATCTTCTCCGGATGCCGGGACGAGAAGGTTTATCCATTATCGATCAAGATCGACCACCCAACACTTTCTAGTAACTTTTGATTTTATTTTCATTATTAAAATTTTAATTATATATATTTATTAATCAACTTAATTATATATATATATATATATCGATCTAATATATTTTTAAAAATTTTAAATTCTAGGTTTCTAACGGACAATCGTCTGGGACGGAGCGTCTCAGACATCATAAGGCAAACTTCCAGGATCTGCATCTGAACTGGAAGCTTACACCAGACCACGTTCGGAGGAATTGGTACAAATTCTTTGCGGTAAGTTGTGGATATTAAACTTTTATTCTTAATTAAATTATTTTTATATTCATTTGATTATTATTTTCTTATTTTAATTAATTTTTGCAGCAAAAATGGAATTGGTCTAATTCTGTCAACGAGAAGGTGAAGGAGGGGGTTCAACGATAAGGCCAAGGATCGCCTTAAGAACATTTTGGGCGATTTGAAGGAGAAGTGGAGGGCTATGCATGATAACGCAAAACCCATCTTTATCAGCGGCCAAGTTTGGAGTGGCTTGAAGGCTTACTGGAATTCCCAAAGTCAGTTCGAACTTCGATATGTTGCTCCAAGTCCCGATTGACGCGTGATGCTTACGGTAATTTGCCTTCTCGCCACACTTCTGGACAGACTCCACACGCCGGGAAAGCCCTAGAAATTATAAGTATAACTAATGTTCTATTTTTTAATTTGTTTTTAAATTATATATTAATAAATTTGTTATTGAATAGTTTAATTTTAAATTTTTGTAGGCTGCTCGGGAAAGAGCACCACCATCTCTTTCCCGAATTTATAAGTTAATGCACCAGCATGCTGATGGGACGTTTGTGAATCCTCGAGCAGAGAAGATCTACAACGATGTTGAGGCTCGGATCCAAAAGGTCCAGACCAGTTGTCGCAAAAAGGTGAACCCGTCAAGTTAACCACCATCGAACAAGACAAAATTTTTGAGAAGGTAAATTATTATTCAATTTAAGTTATTAATTATATAAGTTTATTATATATGTAGTAACTAAAGTTATATTTTTTTCATTGAATGAAGGTTATCCCGCAGAAAATTGGTATGGTGAACGATTTCCCGAGGGCTAAAGCTGAACATGCTGCAAGACTGCATGAAGAATCTCAGATCCGGGCCGATTTGACGAACGCCAACTAAGTCATTTCGACCCTCCGGACGGACAACCAGACCAACAGGAGCCACATTAGGGCCTTGGCTGAGATGTTTGATATTATTGCAGAAACAACCTCAGCCCTTGCACAGATGTGGCAATCTAGACGTTCGACAATCAACCCCGATCCAACTCCACAAGAGCAGGCGAATGCGGAGTAAGCTGCCGAGGAGCATAGCTCCCAGTTTTTCGAAAACATTAACCTTAATAATTAGAAATTTAACATTAACTAATGTATTGAAACTATGAAATATGTATCTTTTAGAAACATTTTTTTCTCTAGAACATGAATTATTGAACTAAAGGGAGCACCATTTAAAACATGAATTATATTGAAAAAAAGGGAGTACCATTTATCAAAACCTTTCTAACTTGGTGTGGCCTAGTTTTTTTTGAAGAGTGAATATAGAACTGTAATTCTATAAATAAAATGGTTGGACGTTGCTATAACAGTTTGTTGCTTTGTTGTTTTTTTTTTTTTTTTTTTTTTGAACACAAAGGAAATAAAAATGCTACACATGGCTTTCGAACTCGGCAACACATGATATGTAGCAACCAAATTTTTAACATCTGAGCTAAAAATCATTTATTGCTTTGTTGTTTCTTGTGGTGTCATTACAGAGTTTGTCTAAATTCACCATAAGAAAATATTGTTTTCTTGCCAAAGGTATTTTTACATATGAATTTTTCACTGTTCATCTCGCAAAATCTTATTAAAAATTATAAAAGCAAAGTGATGGCACAATAGGTGCTTCATCCAAAATGAAAAATAAGTTCTTTCAAGTAGTTCAGAAAGTATAGAACTATGATTATTGTTGCACTTACTGTCGTAATGAAGATCTATCAAAATCTTGAAACGTTTATGTGTTGTTGTAACATAATAAAATAAACCTTCCTAACGATAAAATTATAGTAATTCTTCGAAACATGGGCATAGTTTGACTACAAACATAAACTTTTTCCATATTCTTGATATATCTGATTACATATATTACAAAATACTATTACTTAATTATACATATAAATATTTTTATACAATATAGATCGTTGATGTATCTTTCATGGGATAACTGAAAAAAAATGTTGTCATACACATGGAAATGTTATCTTAAGAAATCATATCTAAAATTTGTGATTAAGGACATTAACAGTGGAGTCTCTTCCAAAAGTTTTTCAAAATAAAAAAGTAGAAAAAGAAGAAAGAGGGACTTTCTCATAACTTGTGTTTCAAAAAAAAAAAAAAAAAAAAAAAAGGGACTTTCTCATAACTTAAAAAAAATCCTTGTACCACTTATCAACCATTCAATATTTTAATAACTAAAGATATTAATTTTAACTTTTGAGAAATTGATCATGGTTTCTCAGTATAATGTCTTATAGTTTATATGCAAATTTGCATATTAAGTTTGTGGGTGTCAAATAGTTTCTTTCACGTAATTTATCTTTAATCTTTTCTAGAAGAGACTGATGTACACACCCTTGAATTGTATTCTTATATTGATAAAATATAATGTTTAATAATAAAAAAAGTGGGTGAATTGGCTGAAAATATAAGAAGAATGTAGTAATTAAGAAAATGTCTAAAATTGTGGGGAAATATTGAAGATGGAGGGAAAAAAATTGGGGGGAAATTGGGTATGAAGTGCAAATATAGTAAATGTTGTAGGTATGGAGTACAAATATTCTAAAAAAATAGAGTGTTTAGTAGAATCAACCCACAAATTGAAGTCAATTGCAAAACCAACATTTTTTTATCATTACTATTCATCCATGAAATTTCCAAACAATCTTTATGTTTTTGAAATATTTACAGAATTTCCATTATTATTTGTTTTTTCTATTATTTCAACAATTACAAAAATCCAATTACACCCTAAACTTTTCTTCTTATTTAAAACAATGTCATCTTCATCAATTTTCAACCACCATGAACCACCATTTTTAAACTCTTTAAACCTCTCAAATTCAATTTTCAACCACTTTTTTCTGATTCTAAACCAACAAATCTTCACTTCCTCTCATTTCCTCTTTATTTTCATCTAAAAAACTCTCATACTTTCATTTTCATAAGCATAACTTCATTATTTCGAGTGTACTCTGTTGTTGGTCGTCTAAGCTGCTTCTTTTTTTTCATATTTGGAGCTTGGATGGTGGAAAATGGTGGAAACGAGCTTTTCACCGGAAAAAGGTACCTATTTACATGGTTTTCGTCATTTTCCAGATCTGTGTCGCGATAGTATACTGGATCGTATGTCTACGCTTACATGTAGGCTTATGATGCAGTCTACTTGTCAACGCACATGTTAGTTTTGCAATTGAAAAATAATTGTTTATGCAAATTAGACTTCCCTGGAAGTCTACGTCATTATCTTTGATAACAAAAACAAAAAAAATGAGGTAGACTTACAAAGAAGTCTACGTAAAAGAGGTTAGTTTTGCATTTGACCAAACTTTTGACTTTTCAATGTAGACTTCATCGGCAATCTACAGACTGTAGACTTCCGGAGAAGTTTACAAAAAGGTTTGTTTTGTATTTGACCTAAATTTGACTCTGTTGAATAGGTTAGTTTTGTATTTGATTAAAATGTTAAAAAGTTGATCAAAAAGAAAAAAAAAAGTGTAGACTTTAATTACAATACACTAATTTAAAAAAAAAAGATAAACATCACATGAAGTCTACTATTTTATTTTGTTCAAATGCAAAACTAACCTCACGTATTTGTGGCTAAACTTCGTATGAAGTCAACATGTATGTAGACATTTGTTTCCGTTTACTAATAAAAAGTCAAACTTATTCAATTGCAAAACTAACCTCTGTCAAAAAAATTCAAACATGTAGACTGCTTCTAAACTTTACTTTAGTAAGTCAAATCTTGGGTATTTTTGGTCAATTGAAAAAACTAACATTTTTGATATGTAGACTGAAATGGAACTCTACATGTATAAAATCACAATTTTCTTTCAAATATAGAAAGTAACCCGTAAAATTTTTAATTGCAAAAATTAACCTAAATAGAAGACTGCATATGGAGTCTACATGTGTAAACTGTAACGAAAGTTTACATTTACGCAGACTGCTTATGGAGTCTACGTTTGAAAATACATTAAAAGTGAATTTGTGTATTATTCATTAAGTTTTTTCAAGATTTTCTTGTTTAAAAGTGTGTGTTAGTTAATCCTAATATGTTTGAGTAATTTTTAAAAGAAAATATGTTATATTTATGAAATTTTAATACTTTTCATTTGATCATGTAGTTAGCTAATAATCGTAGACGTATTGGTAAGTCTACTTTATAGTTTTTTTAAACATGAACGCTAACTATGTAAATTTTCATTTTTTTTCACAGAAAATGGCTCAGTTACATGTTATTGTGTATGAACTTATGTTTAATTTGTATGTTTCTTTGGTATTGTTATGAAGTGTTAAACAAGTCTGATTTCCGTAATGTAGACTTTTTTAAATGTGTACAACAAAAACATACTTCTTTATTAGTCTACACGTAGGAAAGTAGTCAAACACTAAAGTCTACTCTTTTATTGCTATTGGAATTGTGTTAATTTGTATTATTAGTCTCTTTTGTGTTCAAAATCTCTAAAATTGCTATAAAATAAGTCTTCAGATTATATAATTTTAACAGATTCATTATTGTGTCACTACAAGAAAACTAAGCATTTACTTGGAAACTTTACTAGGAAAATAATTCCTCGAAAAAATACTACGAGTTTACTTCGAGTTTACGAGGAAACCATTTTTCCTCGTAAAGTTCTCGTATACTTACGAGAAAACAGTTTCCTCATAAACTCGTAGTAGACTTACGTGGCCCTTACGAGGAAAAATATATTTTCCTCGTAAACTCATAGTAATTCCTTTCCTCATAAAGTCCTAGTAATTGTTTACTACGAAATTAGGAGGAATGGATTTGTTACTACGAAATTAAGAGGAACTGGATTGGAAATATCGAATTTAAATCAAAAACGTGTTTTGTACCTACTTTTCCTAGCAATTTCCTAGTAAGTTCTCAGATTCAAAAATTTCTATAAATACCACCATATGTGATTCATTTGAAACACACCAAAAAAAAATCAGTTATAAGCTTGATCAAACACAAAAAAAAATATCCGGTCTGGGAAATATTTTCGAGTTGCGGAAGTGGATGTATTCACACAGAGATAATAACGGGAGGGTGACGAAAGAATTTCTCGAAGGGTTGGAGACGTTTATGCATCAAGCAGATTCAACACCACTCACGCAGGAAAGTGGTAAGATGTTCTGTCATTGTCGGAAATGTTGCAATACCAAATTAGGCCCTCGTGAAAATGTTTGGAAGCATTTAGTAAATAGAGGTTTCATGCCATATTATTATATTTGGTATCAACATGGAGAAAATGCTAGTTGTAGGAATGAAGGTAGCAGTAGTAATAGCAATTTTCAGATTGAACCGGTTGAGCATTTGCGTAATGAAGGTAGCAATAGTAATAGCTATCATCACCAAGAGGAACAAATGGTAGATTGTGATAGGGTTCATGATATGGTAGGTGATGCCTTTGTAACTCATGATGATGATGAAGTTGAAGAACCTAAATTAGATGCCAAAAAGTTTTATGAAATGTTAGATGCTGCGAATGAGCCAATTTACAGTGGTTGTAGAGAAGGTCTGTCTAAATTGTCGTTGGCTGCTAGAATGATGAGTATTAAAACCGATCACAATCTACCTGAAAATTGTATGGATGCATAGGCAGACTTGTTTAAAGAGTATTTGCCAGAAGACAATGTGTCTGCTCAATCTTATTATCAGATTCAGAAATTGGTATATAGTTTTGGGTTGCCCTTGGAGATGATAGACGTTTGCATCGACAACTGCATGATTTACTGGGGAGATGATGAGAAGTTAGAAGAATGTCAATTTTGTAAGAAACCACGATTCAAACCACAAGGTCGAGGGCGTAATAGGGTACCGTACCAAAGGATGTGGTACCTACTAATCACAGACATATTGAAAAGATAGTACCAATCTGAGGAGACTGCTGGAGGGATGAGATGGCACGCCGAGCATACTCAGTCGGATGGAGAGATGACTCATCCATCAGATGCAAGAGCATGGAAACATTTTAACAATGTACATCAACATTTCGCTAGCAATAGCCGTAATGTGTATCTTGGATTATGCACTGGTGGATTTAGTCCATTTGGAATGTCTGGGAGACAATATTCATTGTGGCCGGTCTTTCTTACACCGTATAACTTGCCACCGGAGATGTGCATGCGACGAGAGTTTCTATTCATGAGCATATTAATACCTGGTCCAAAACATCCAAAGAGATCTCTCGACTTTTTTTTCTACAACCACTGATAAAATAGTTGAAAGATTTGTGGTCAACAGGGGTGAGGATATATGATTGTTCAACGAAAACAAACTTTACGATGCGAGCGATGCTTTTGTGGACCATAAGTGACTATCCTGCATATGGTATGTTGTCTGGGTGGACTACAAATGGGAGATTAGCTTGTCCATATTGTAATGGAATGAAAGATGCGTTTCAGTTGAAGCATGGTAGGAAGACTAGTTGGTTCGATTGTCACCGTCGATTTCTTCCCATTCACCATCCATGTGGGAGTCGATTTCACCCTACTGTCAAATAAATCGTAAATAAGGAAACTTCGGGAAAACCCTAAGTTTCCAGAGGAACCGGCTATCTGCGAGAACCGCACAACGAAAATAAGATGACGAAAATACTTAGAATTTATATGTGAATAAACGAAAATAGAGAGCAAAGAGGTTCTTATTCCGAATTTGCGTTGAACTGGTACAAAAAGAATCGCCGAAAGCGTAAGAACTAGAAAACCCTAATTGAGACGCAGCTCGCTAACAGAAAAACGGAAATATTCCTAAATGCTAGTTTTGGTGGTGAGAGCTCTGAATTTCGTGTGTGTGCTTCTGCCCTAGACCTCCTCTTTATATACTCCTCGTCTTGGCTATCCGATCTTTCCATTNCGAGTAAACCGTCAAAACGTTATCAAATCCGCGGGTTAGATTCCGTAAAAATCGCAAGATGGGTTTTTATTGCGTTTTAGGTCCTTCCGGGCCGTTTTGCGATAAAACCGTTTTCCGACTTTTTATGGGATCGTTTCCTGATTTGACGTCGTTTTAATAAATTTCTCGAGTTAATCGCGAAGTTTTACGATTTACTCGAGTCTTTTATTAAAAACACGTTTTTCACGACTTACTCGGCGTTTTTTATTAAAGCGCGTTTTTTACGATTTTAACGAGAAATCTCGAATAAATCGTATAGTTTAGGCAATGTTCGGTGTTTCGTTTAACCGTTGCCGTTTTATACGATTTACTCGAGTTCTTTCCGAGAAAACGAAGTTTTACGGTTTTTATCGTAAAACTCGAATGGTAAGTCGGATCGAGATGGAACGAGAGATAATTCGACCGTGGTTTAGAACGTGACCTTGTCGAAAGAAGTAAGTTTCGAATCGGGAATGCGGGAAATCGAGACGCAGAGTGTTCGGGAAGTTTTTAGTTCGCCCATCGGCGTACTAAGCCGGGCCTGGCTTAGTACGCCGATGGGCGATCTAAAGAGTGACCCTTAGATCGCCCATCAGCGATCTAAGCCGGGTCTGGCTTAGATCGCCGACGGGCGAACTAGTTGCTACTAGTTCGCGTTTTATGGCTTTTTTCAGTTTTTTACGGTTTTGTAAAACGATTCTCGAGTTTTATAAAACGATCTTCGATTTCATAAAACGACTTTTTAGCTTTATAAAAACGACCTTCGAGTTTTATAAAATGATTCTCGAGTTTTATAAAACGATTCTCGGGTTTTATAAAACGATTCTCAAGTTTTATAAAACGATTCTCGAGTTTTATAAAACGATTCTCGAGTTTTATAAAACGATTCTCGAGTCTTATAAAACGATTCTCGAGTTTTATAAAATGATTCTACAGCTTTATAAAACGATTTCTCGAGTTTTATAAAACGATTCTCGAGCTTTATAAAACGATTCTCGAGTTTTATAAAACGGTTTCTCGAGTTTTATAAAGCGATTTCTCGAGTTTTATAAAGCGATTTCTCGAGTCTTATAAAACGATTCTTGAGTTTTATAAAACGATTCTCGAGTTTTATAAAACGATTCTCAAGTTTTATAAAACGATTCTCGAGTTTTATAAAGCGATTTCTCGAGTTTTATAAAGCGATTTCTCGAGTCTTATAAAACGATTCTTGAGTTTTATAAAACGATTCTCGAGTTTTATAAAACGATTCTCGAGTTTTATAAAACGATTCTCGAGCTTTATAAAACGATTTCTCGAGTTTTATAAAACGATTCTCGAGTTTTATAAAATGATTCTCGAGTTTTATAAAACGATTTTTCCACGTTTTATAAAACGATTCTCGAGCTTTATAAAACTGTTCTTTTTGTATTCTTGCGGAAAGTTTTGGCTATTAATTCCGTCGTACCGATTTTGACCCCAACAATCCATACCGAAGAAACAAGAAATTGTTCAGGCACAAAAGGGTTGTCAGAGACACTCCTCCTCCATATTTAACTGGAGAACAAATCGAAGCGCAAATCGATTACTACTGTGCTCTAGAAACAGCTCCTCGTGGTGGGAATTGGCATGTTCCCAGTAATATGCCTGATTCTTATGGTGTTCAGCACAATTGGCACAAAAAGAGTATATTTTGGGAATTGCCATATTGGAAAGATCTTCTTTTGCGCCACAACCTCGATGTGATGCATATAGAGAAGAACTTTTTTGAGAACATCATGAACACTATATTGAATGTCCCAGGGAAGACGAAAGACAACGTAAAATCAAGGTTGGACTTACCCGATATCTGCTCAAAGAGTGAGCTACATATAAAAGCAATGGGCAAGTTCCAGTTCCAATATTCAGACTGTCATCAGAAAAAAAGTCTGCGTTGTTCAACTGGGTGGCTTCAGAAGTGAAGTTCCCTGATGGGTATGTTTCAAATCTCTCAAGATGTGTTGAGAAAGGGCAAAAGTTCTCCGGGATGAAGAGCCATGATTGTCATGTCTTTATGCAGCGCCTACTTCCCTTTGCGTTTGCGGAGCTACTGCCGGCAAAAGTACATGAAGCACTTTCAGGTAATTAATTAATATAATACGATGACATGATTAATTTATTTATATATATATATATATACTAATGTGGATAATTTTTTTTTTCGTATATCTATAAGGAATTGGAGCATTTTTTAGGGATCTGAGCACCCGCACTCTTAAAGTGGAAGTTGTCCAACAACTTCATGAAAACATTCCCGTCTTAATCTGCAACTTGGAGAAAATATTTCCGCCAACTTTTTTTGACGTCATGGAACACCTAGTTCTCCACCTCCTGTATGAGGCATTACTTCGTGGACCCGTGCATTATGGATGGATGTATCAGTATGAAAGGCCCATGAAAACTTTGAAAGGAAAAGCGAAAAACCTAGCAAGAGTTGAAGGTTCTATTGTTGTGGGAAGTTTGACGGAAGAAACATCACATTTCACATCGTACTACTTTGCACCGAAAGTACGTACAAGGAAACGAGCTCCAAAAAGATATGATGATGGTGGTGTCGTACCGACATATATGGAAGACGATGTTCCATACATCTTTTGTCAAATTGGGCGATTGAGTGGGAAATTGAAAGAGGTTTGGTGGTCGAGTGATGAAGACGTCCATAGTGCACACCTTTATATTCTTCTTAATTGCGAGCATCCATTGATTGCTTATTTTGAAAGGTAAATATATAAACATACACACTTATATATATATATATTTCAATATTAAATATATAACATAACATATATGATTTTACAGTCAATTTGAGACTCNATTGATTGCTTATTTTGAAAGGTAAATATATAAACATACACACTTATATATATATATATTTCAATATTAAATATATAACATAACATATATGATTTTACAGTCAATTTGAGACTCAAGTCGAGGAAGCAATACCTGGTATATCGACAACTGAGTTAGACAAAAGGAAAGATCAACACTTTATCAAGTGGTTGAGGAAACATGTACTTATTTATTACTTAAATTGTATCCATACATTACCACAAAGTAAGTCGAATATCTAATTTTTTTATTTTTTGTTGCAGGTTGATTATGACGATCGTAAGTATCCCACATGGTTTCGCGAATTACTTCAAGGTCCAGTTGCAAAGGTCACTACATCGTCGATGTATTTCACCCGAGGCTATACTTTTCATACCTATGACTATGGTAGACACCGGGTGACAAGTAACTATGGAATATGTGTGAAAGGCTAAACAGATTTCTACGGGATCTTGCAGGAGATTTGTGAAGTTCAATTCCCGGGTATGGGTTTGAAATGCGTTATCTTCAAGTGTGAGTGGTACGACCCCGTCGTAAACAGAGGTGTTCGGATTAACAAGAACGGTGTAGTTGATGTCAACGGTGGACGAAGGTACACCAAATTCTTTTTTTTTTAATATCCAGGTTTCCAATATTAATTAATTTTTACGTACTGATCTTTATTTTCGTAGGTACAACAAGTTCGAGCCTTTCATATTAGCTTCCCAAGTAGATCAAGTTTGCCTCATTCCATACCCTTGGATTACTACCTCGGGAATAAACTGGTTAGCTGTTATCAAAGTTACACCTCGAGGACGAATAATCGCTGGAGAAGAACCACCATTACAAGAAGAAAACACCAATGAGATCAAGGAAGCTGAAGCAGAAATTGATGAGTTCCTACTCATTAATCCACATAATCGTCAATACGAAGATGTTCCTGATCACTCAACGGACGAAGGTGTAGACGACAAGTTTTTAGAAAATGATGATGTTTCAACAGATTACGACAATGTATCCGAATGAATTATGTATGTTTATAAGTTTGTTTAATCAAAAAATCAATTTGGATTATATATGTTTTAAGTTTGTTTAATCACAAAATCAATTTGCATTTGGGGTTTGGGGTTTATGTGTAGAAGAGGTTAGGAGTTTGGTTGTAGAAGAGGTTATAAGTTAAGGAAGTTGTGGTTTGGGGTTTGGGGTTTCGAGTTTAGGGATTTATAAACCCTTTCCTCGTAAAGCCCTAGTAATAGAAAACACGGGCATAGCAATTTCCTCGTAATGTTCTAGTAAGGCCTTACTAGGGCTTTACGAGGAAAAAAACGCGGGCATAACTATTTCCTCGTAAAGGGTTTTCCTCGTAAAGCCCTAGTACAGCCATTACGAGGACCTTACGAGGATATAAAAACACGGGCATAGCTATTTCCTCGTAAGGTCCTAGTAACATTACTAGGGCTTTACGAGGAAACAAAATTCCTTATATATACTCAAGCAATCCGGTTTCTCATTTGCTAGTAACCTTCTCTCTAAATTCTCTAAAGGTTCTCTCTAATCCGTAGTTAGGTGATTAGATTAGGGAATTTAGATTAGGTGGTTAGTTTAGGGAATTTAGATTAGGTGGTTAGTTTAGATAATTTAGATTAGATGGTTAGTTTAGGTAATTTAAATTAGGTTGGTTTACTTTTATTTACTCTTTTTTTTTTAATTATACGGGAATTAATGTTTTGATTTTTTTTTTTTTAAATATAGATGCCTAGACAGCGCAAGCTTGCTAAGGCTGCTGGTAAGAGGACGTCGTCTCTCGAGGGGATAAGCTACGGAGATATGTTTGGGCGTCAGGATGCTCCGGGTTCATCTTCGTCAGCTCCCGGTTCATCTTCGATTCCCGAGACTCAGAGAGCTTCTACGGCGTCCCGGCAACCACCACCTCCTCCTCCTCCTCCACCGGTCGGGGTTCATCCCGATTTGCAGGTGCCGCCGAAAGCACCCTTTGCGGTGTACACGGTGGAGGATATTTTGGCCCTTCCAGGCAGAGAAGCACTGGTAGAGTTAGATCCTTACCGACGGGACGGCCAAAACATATTATGGTATGTTTTAATTTTTAAAAAGTTTTTTAATTTATTTCTTAATTAACAAAATATTTAGAAATTAATCTAATTAATGATTTATTTTGTGTCTTTCCAGGTTTGGTCTTGACAATTGTGTCGGATCTAGCGTCACGGGCTGTATCAAGGGATACTTTCCCGATCCAGCTCCAAACTGGAAGATGACGGCGAGCCACACAAAAAAGACGTGGTTCAAATCGTTCGTTGTAAGTTTAATTCGTTAATTTATTTTTAATTATTTAAAATTATTAATATAATTGAACTAATCCGTCTTTTATTTTTTATGGTTACAGCAAAAGTATCGTTGGTCTATTGGGATTCACCAGCGAGTGAAGAAGGAGTTTGAGGCCAAGGCAAGAGCACGATTGCTCAACATGGTCTACAACTGGAAGGGCGACTATGAGGTATAGATTTATAAATTATAATATATATATAGTTTTAAAAATATTATATATATATATTGACTTTAATTCTAATTTTTTTTAAATCAGGTGGATGGTTACGAGGCCGGGAAACCCGATTGCCTCACAACCACGGTGTGGGATGGCCTCATCAGCTATTAGGGGTTGCCGGACTCGGTCAGAACCTCCAACACAAACTCCGGGAACCGCATGACCATAGACGAGCATGGCAACACGAAGGTGCTTCACACCACGGGTCGAAAACCTCACGGGGGAGTTCGTCTAGACATGGTAAGATGATTTTTAATAACAATTTAATTTTTATTTTATTTGAATATTCCAAATTAATATTTAATTTTATAAATTAATTTTAGGCTAAGGAGACAGGAGTTCTTCCATCTCTGAAAGATCTTTACGAGAGGACCCACCGGAACAAGGCTGGGCAGTTTGTAGATCCTGCTTCCGAGCGGATCTACAACGAGCTTGTTGCCCGAGTTGACGAACGCCAGACCCAGCTGCTCAGCAGACTGGGACTCCAGTCATATTATCCACTGTTGACGTGGATAAGATTTACGAGGAGGTAAATAATTTGTTTAACTATTAATTTTTAATATTTTTTTTAAATTTTTTCTTAATGTTATTAATATTTTTATTTCCAGGTCGCCCCTAGGAAAAAGGGGCGTATCATCGGGATTGGCTCGGTTAACGATGTCCCTGCAGCGACATCGTCTTATCATCAGGAGCAGCACGATGTCAATGCTCAGCTGCGCTTGGATTTGCAGGCGACGCAGTCTCATGTGACTTCGCTCACCGAGCATGTGACTTCTCTCACCGATGTCCTCGACATTATGGCGGTTGGAAACCCGCATGTGCAGGAGATGTTGCGTCAGAGACGGGAACGTGGAGGGATTCCAACCCAACAGCATCCACCATCACAATCACAGCCGGCAACCAACTATGGAGAGGATTTGCCGAGCCAGGACGACGACCAGTTCGTTCAGCAATTTCACGACCAGCATCCGTAGTTTTTTTTATTTTTAATTGTATATTATGAATTTAAAAGCTTTTTGTATATTATTTAGTTATTTATAAAATATTTTGTTTTTTTATTCATAATTTGATTTTTTTAATTTTTAAAAAATAAAATAATTATTTATAATTATTTTTCCAAGCAAAATCCTCGTAAAGGATTCAAAGTAATGTCCTCGTAACAAGTTCTAGTAATTTCCTCGTAATCTATTACTACGATATTACGAGGAAAAACTTACTACGAGCTTACGAGGAAAGCGTACGAGAACCTTACGAGGAAAATATAACCACGCCTTTACGAGGAAACATTTCCTCGTAAATTCGCTAGGACCTTACAAGGAAAATGGCTTTACGATGAACGTGTTTCGAGGAAACGCGTTTCCTAGTAAAAGGCCATTTACTAGGAAATAACGAGGAAAACCCGTACTAGTAATGGACGAGTTTTCTTGTAGTGTGTGTGTTAGTTGTTGTTTTAGCTTATGGTGGTTTTTAACTTTTTGGCTGACTAGAGTATTTTCTGAAAAACTGATTGCTAACAAAAATTAATAATACCATACAAGTGCAACACAATTAAAAAAGTAATACAATGTTTATTGATTATGTATATGAATATTTATTTACAAATAAATATTTGTAAAGATAAATTATTACAAATCAATTTCTTAAAAACTTTAGAGTGTTTGACTGTTCATAATCTTGATATCTCAAATGAAATCTTGGAAAAGAGTACCTGCAAAATAAGATAAAATTATGAGTAAACATAAGGTAAACATTTTCAAATTATTTTTAGTAGACTTCATAAAAGTCTACTTAAAGTTTATGGGTTCAATAGACTTTATTTAAAGTCTACTAGCCTTAATTTTAAAATAAACTTCATGCCAAAAACAATTCCAAATCTAAAAATGTAGAATTACAAAATTAGAAAATAGTATTTTCTGAAAAATGATTCAAAATAGTGTTTAACCTAAAATTAGCAAAGAAAAAACATAGAGCTTTTATCTATAAATTTACTTTTATATAAACAAAAAAATAAAATTCTAAATGAATATATGTAAATCTTACATTTTTTGGAAGGTGATTTGAAAACTTTGGAAGAAAATACCTACAAAATAAAATATAATTATGAAAAAAAATATAAGACAAAAAAATTAAAATCATATTTGAGTCTACTTCTAATGAAGTCAGTTTAAAAGTTAAAGTTAATAAACTTCATTTGTATTCTACTCAATCCGAAAAATTTTAGATCTGAAAAATATATACATTACAAACAATGAAAATAACTTTAAATCTAAAAAGTTTGAAAATAGAATTTGTAAAATTAATTAGTAGTAAATTGTAGACATAGAGTTTGAATATGTAACTTTATTTAAATATAAAAAGAAAAACACACATTATAGATGTAAATCTTACAATTTTTTCTGGAAGAGAAAAAAAAACATTGAAGAAAATACCTGCAAAATAAAGATGAAACTATGAAAAGTATAAGATAAACAATTAAAATCATAACCTTGTAAACTTTATTAGAAGTCTATTATATATTAGATAATTTTCAGATCTGAAAATATTATATATTTGAAAATGTGAATCTTTCATTTTTTTTGTGAAAACTAGATAAAAACCATGGAAGAAAATATTAACAAAACAAAGATAAAATTATGAGAAAAAACATTATACATAAAAAAGTCCATTCTAGTTTTGTAGACTTCATTACAAGTCTACTATATCGGATAATTTTCAGATCTGAAAACTATGTACATGTGAAAATGTGAAATATAGTTATTAATCAGAAAACAAAACTTTAAAAATAGAATTTATAAGATAAAATATTAGCAAAGTAAATGCAAAGAGTTTGTATTTGTAACTTTATTTGAATATAAACATAAAAATACACATTTAAAATCTATAGATCTAAGACTTACATTTTTAGAGTGGAAGGTGATAACCATGCATTAACCTGCAAACACAAGATAATATTGTGAAAAAAACATGATACAAAAATTAACAAACTAAACAAAAGTTCATCTTCACCTTCAAAGAATTGAGCAATGGGAGAGTTTTAGAGAGAAGAGAGAGAGAGTTTTAGAGAGAAGTGAGAGTTTTTATAGAAACTTGTGCATCCATTTTAGAGAGAGATTGTCTAAATTTCATTTATATAGGGAAACAAAAATTGTAACTAGGTTAAAAATTTCGATAGTATAGACTTCTTTTGAAGTTTACTATAATTAAAATTTTGGAGTAGACTATATTGTAAGTCTACTTAGTAGACATTTTTTGAAATATACTATGACTATTTCATTATTGTTACCTAATCAATATATATTCGTTAAAATTGTTTAATTATATGAAATTTTAATTTATATACCTCATATTTATTTTTATATTGATTACCTAAAAGAAATTTCACACAATTTATTTTTATATATTTTAAAAATAAAACTATAAGATTAACTTAGAATGTAGACTTCGTAATAAGTCTATAATATTGACTTCATGCTAAGTTTATACCTTGTAGACTTCTCTCTATTAAATGTAGACTTCATAAGGATAAAATTGTAAAATAACATTCTGGTTTTTGGTTTAGTCATAAGGAGTAAATAGACATTTCCCTATCCATTTAGGTTGGTTTTGTATTTGATTGAAACTGGAGTACATTTTTGCATTTGATTTGAAATTTTATGTTGTTTTTATCAAATGTCCCTAAAATATGTACTTTTTCTTTAAAAATATACTAGATTTTGAACCCGCACATCCGTGCGGGTAATTTTTCATTTTATAAAAATATAACAAAATCTTTCAGATATATCATTTACATTTTATTTTTATATTGTATAACTATAGAATCTTATTATTTTAATTATTTTATATAATATAATGTTGTCATTTTTTAAAAATATCAAATATATTTTTTTAGATAATGTATTTGTTGTGAATTATAAAAATATATGTCAACTTTTTTTGTATAAAAATATTACATTATTTAAAAAAATTAATACGTTTTAACAGTGAATAAAAGAAAATTTTGAAATAAAATATTTTTCTTTACCAATTTAATAAATTTTTATATTAATTTCACATAGAATTTTATTTTAATATAATATAGAAAATCATTAAATTATAAAATATACCAATTTTTATTTTTAATTATTA
>CAKOAT010330710.1:42222-83675 GCA_932364175.1 Eruca vesicaria subsp. sativa
TGTTAGATATTTTCTCAACAGATTTTGTTATAAATGAAATTAAAGATAACTTTATAGTTATATATTATTAAAATATTTCTTCAGTAATATATATTTGGTTGATTAATATAAATAATCAAATATGTTATATTAATGAAATAGTCCAATATGACTTTTTGTAGTAGATATAAATGGTATTTCTCTTTTAATATAGAAGATGTTTACCTTATCATCATCATGTAATAGAAATTTCATTTCTATAAGTTTGTTATTCTTTTATTATGCTTTCCACTTTCTAGTAAAATTCACTACATTATGACAATAAAAATATTCTTATTTAAATGATTTTATGTTAAATAAAATATGATTTCATTATTTACTTGATGATTTCAGTAAAAATATTTAAAAAAATTAAATTATAAAGAAAACACTAATTTGGAAAAATCAAGAAACGTTAGAAAGTGACTTATAAACCGATACAAACGTTAGAAAGTGACTTATAAACCGATACAAACAAGAAACGTTAGAAAGTGACTTATAAACATATAATAGTACATTTTGAAGCTCCTCAGCGTGTCCACGTCATCAAGTTTGTGGGTCCCGTGTGTTATTAGGGAAAATAAAAACGTATAACATTTTGTAAGATTGAATGTTATCGATGAGTGATGAAATGGCCCAGTGGTGTAAGTTGGTGATGAGAAGTTGGTACCGCAAGTGCGCGGGGTCCGAAACGTAGTGCTTGCATATAATTTTTTTTTTAATTTGGGCTTTTCGGGATACCTAAAAGCTTAGGGAGATTCAAAATGATTTTTATGCTGGTTGTTGGGATACAAAATGGTTTAAGGAATTGAAACTTTATGAGACTATCTTAGTTACTTTTATAAGAAAGGTTATCATGTTCCAACCTCCAATATCATTTCAATTCAGTTATAATCATCAAATAAAATAAAAACATATTTTTCAATAATAAATATTTACCCCGAACCATTCAGATCGGCCATAAATCTCATATAAATCACAATTAAAAAAAATAATATATATATATATATACAACATAATTTCAGAAAGAAATTACACTAATAATCACATGTCTTTTTTGTCTTGTCTCCATTAAATTATTTTTTACATGAAAGCACTAATAACAGTAATGCTCGATAAAATCACTAATAAAGGAAATGTTTGATAAAATCACTACGAAGATAAAATATGAAAATATCAACCCATATGAATTAGATGTTTATTTTTTTATCAGACTAATCAAGTTGTGTGACTTCTAATGTTTCATTCATCACCATTATAGATAAGCGAGATAAACAAATGTTAAAAAAAAAACAGCAAAGACTCATACGCAAAACTACACAAAACATCAACAACATATCTATCTCCCGCGCTTGTACGGAGACTATGCATCTAGTATCGTAATAAAGTGACATTATGACTGCTATATATTTTTTTACATGTACAACACATATGAATATTATGAATATGTGTTTGTACATGTAAAAAAATATATAGCGGTCATAATGTCATATGTTCATGTACGACGGCATCAACGTAATTTTACAATCATAAGATGTATAAAATATAATAATAAAAAATTAGAGTTGTATCAAGAAAATAAAAAAAAATACTCATGTAATATTTTGTTGTACATACTATTGTGTTTTGTAAAATAATATGAGAAAGCTTAAACCTATATAGATGTAAATATTTGTAGTTCCTTTTGGCTTATGATTTTTAAAGCAGTAGTTTTCTATTAAATAGGAAAGTTCGTTATTTAGAAACAAATACTTGAAAATTTACATTTACAACTCTCTTTTGTTTAAGATTTTCAAAAAGGGTAAAATCATTTTTTTTTTCTTGTGAGTAATTGTAAGATTTATAATTCGTTTTTAAAAAAACTTTAGTAAATAATTTCTTGTATCTGTAGGATTTTATACATGATTCATTTTTAGTTTTTTTTTTTGTTGTGAAAACTACTATTTAATTTTATAATTTTTTGTGTAGGATTTAATAATTATAAATTAGGATTTAAAAAAAGGAAAATTAGTTTCAATTAGCTAAACCTATATAGATGTGAATTTGTGTAGTTCTTTTTGGCTTAATATTATTAAAATTGTAATTTTCTACTAAACAGAAAGTTAGTTATTGCAAATAATTGTAAATTTAGTTTTTACAATTCTCTTTTTAAAAAAAAAATATTTTCAAGAAGGAATATTACTACTATTAAATATTATTTTTTCTTGTTAGTATTTGTAAGGTTTATAATTCGTTTTTGTTTTAGATTTTCATTAATATTTCAAATTTTCAGAAGCATAAAATTCACAAGAAAAGCACCAGATATATCATCAATCAGTTCAACTAGATTTTCATACATATGTAACACAATTTATTTGGTTGAAACTGTAAAACTGTTTTGATACCAAGACAATGCCCTTTCTCAAAAACCCAAAATAAAAAACAACAGATGGCGAAAACTAATGCTTTCATCTTGATAGCTTCACGTTTGACATGAATCTCACATTCCCTTGCGTTGCACATAGCGAACATACCAAAACTTTTGAATGCCAGATTATGGGACAAGTATTGTGATCTTGTTCAATCCACATTGTTTCACCAAGAAAAATGTCAACTTGGCTTTGTATTATTATCTTTTTCGCCAATGCTTGTTTAAAGTAAGTATGATATTGTTTCATTGTCATTTCGTATTAGGTCTGTGAAAAGCTTAGTCCGAGATTTTGATTTAAAGGAGAAATAGATTTTGATCCGCGATTTCAAAGCGCAGAACTATTATTTTTACATATTTATTGTTATAACATATGTGTTTTATATAACATTTATATCATGTGTTTTAATGATGTCTAGAAGATGTTTTATATATTGTGGATAACTAATGTATATACAAAATGTTAATATCGTGAAAATAATTATTTTGTTATCGTAAATTTTAATAAGAAATTAAATTGATAATTATTGGCAATAAAATTTTATTTTAGAATGACTTGATATAATTTAAATTAAGAAGGCTAGTTATATACAGTATTTAATAGTTCTGATAATTTCATTTCAATTTAGAAAGTTTAATCAAAGCTCATATATTTAAAGGATTAGTTTGAAAAATTGATAAAACGAATGGACGTCCAATAAATCTGCTGTCCTCGTTTATAACCCAACAACACAATGAATAATTCTTTGGTCTGTTTGCAAGACCGACGAATTTAATTGGTTAGAAACATAGATAAGATGGAACTATATTAACTACCGCTGGAATGTAATTAGTTTGGAAAATAAATGACTTCTGATTGGTTGTAATTAGTTGACGATTTTTATTTTAAAAAAGAAAGAAAAAACAATGATATCTCATGGTAAATAACTCAAAAAATTAGGGGCAAAATCTTATTAGGAATTCTAATAATCATTCTGATAGATAATAATCATTATGGCCTCTTGATATTATAATGTCACCAATAATCATTGCAAGAACAAGAACCATCTTTGAACCTATGAAACCGAACTCGATCCCTAACAATGATCTCTCTCTTATAAATCTTTGAGATATGTTTGAAGACAACATGACAGTCCCCACAAATCCTCAAGTTCTTTATAACCCTAACGGGAGTCTCCTCTCCCACACCTTCCACCATCATCAATCCATAAGCCACCGCCAATTTCTCGCTGTGATAACACAAAGCGTTCTCTTTCTCTTCCTCTCCAATGTCGTGCAACACAAGTCCCGTCTGCGCTACGTAACCGTCTTCCCTTATCTTGAACCTAATCTCATCAAACAAAAACGCAAGAAAAGAGTAAACCAATAGAAACTGCCAATCCCAGGGGTGTACCAATTGTAAAAATATACCTGATCTCATCAATCTTCTCATAAATCTCTCTCCACTGTTCATGTCTCTTATCGCTGTTGTAGAATTTATGTATTGTTCCTTCAGCTTCTATGTAGCTGAGACCGGGAATCTTCTTCACTTGCTTGGTCTCCATATCATTTCTAACTCGTCCTACGTCCTTCCACCGTCCCTGCGCTGCATAAATGTTGGAGAGCAACACGAAATCCCCGTCGTTGTTAACACCCAACTCAATCAATTTCTTAGAAGCTATCTCAGCCATTTCCACGTTCTTGTGAATCTCTGAAGCGCCAAGAAGGCTTTGCCATAAAATAGGATCCGGAACCATTGACATGGAGCATATAATGTCGTGAGCTTCTCTCAGCTTTCCTGCACGGCCTAACAGATCAACCACACAACCGTAATGCTTCATGTTAGGCTCGACTCCGTTACAAGCCATGTTGTTGAATATTGATGTACCGTACTCCACTAATCCGGCGTGTCTGCACGCAGTTAGAGCGGCTAAGTAGGAGACATCATCAGGCTTGATGGTGTTGTGCTCAAGTTTATGGAAGATCTCTAAGGCTTTGTGCGCTTCTCCGTGCACAGCAAACCCCATGATCATAGTGTTCCACGTAACAACGCTCTTATTGCTTGTGAACTGATGGAACACTTGAAAAGCTTTATCGACAAACCCGCATTTGGTATACATATCGATGGTGGCGTTGCTGACAATCACGTTTCGATCCAAGTTTGAGTCTTTTACGTAGCCATGGATCTTCTCACCTTCCTTGATAGCACCCAAGTGAGAACAAGCTCCCAGAGCAGCAACAAGAGTTACTTCATTTCTTTGAACTCCTTCCAATTCCATTCGTTTATACAGCTCCAATGCCTCGTGAGCTCGATTCCCAGACGCTAATCCAGCGATCAAAGCATTCCATGACGCAACATCTCTCACAGGCATTTCGTCGAACAGCTTATGCGCGCATATCAAATCTCCGTTTTTAGAGTAAGCATCGAGCAAAGTGGTGCAGAGAAGCGCGTCTGCGAATAACCCACGACGGTTAATCTGAGCGTGAAGCTGGGGAGTGGCGGAAGAGCAGAGAGCACGAGCGCAAGCTTTTAAAGTGAAAGAGCAAGTGAGAGCGTCGACTCTACATTGCGACAACATGGAGCGATACCATGAAAACGCGAGCGACGGCTGAGAACTCGAGGCGTATCCGCGGATGATTGCGTTCCAGTCATTGGTTAAAGGTTTAGGGATGCGACGGAAAATCTGTACGGCCAAGGAGAGGTCTCCGAATGGAGAAATCGCGCAGCGCTCGAGGAGGCGAGAGCGGAGATAGGAAGACTGGAAATGGCCGGCGGTCACGAAATGAGAATGGACCTGTTTCATGTGTGACACAGTGACGCATCTCTCTATCACCCTCTCCATGTACACTCTAGCCATTCCATTACCATTTGAGGGAGGAGTTTCACCGCTTCTGGTTTTGGTAGCGAGGCCTTTTTCTTTTATTTTGTTTCGAAAACACCTTCAGACTTCTTTATATTGAATAACTAGGGTAGACCCGCCCTACGGGCGGGATTTGATGGATCAGTTTTAATAAAATCTATAATTTTATGTAAATTTCATTTTATGTTAGATTGAGTGTGAATATGATTTTGATGTCTACAACAAATTTCAACTATATAATTAAAATTATTGAATTCTTAGTATTTTGCACTTGTAATCCTAAATTGTAAAGTTTTATAGTGTTTTCAGTTTTATAACACTATAAAATATATAAATCAATCAGATTTGGTCAAAAGAAGATGAGATCCATATTTCCAATACCATTGTATTCTTTTTTTGTGAGGATTCTTTGTCAAAGCTATTGTAGTTGTTTTATAGAATGTTAATAATTGATATCATCAACAATTGAGGTTGATTTCGATAATTTTGTGATAAATTATGATGTGTTTTATTTATGTAAAATAAGAAATTATATATAAATTAAATATTTATTTAAAATAAATTTATATATATTAAAATAAATACTAAAATACATGAATATAGATAATAATATTGATAAACAAAATCATATATAAATTCTTTAAAATTTTAAAGTTGTAAGTATATTTGCAAATAAAAACTATAAATTTTATCATCTGATAAATTATGACTAAGTCACGTGTCGCATTCTGGTGAGCCTATTTAGTGACGTGGTAGTCTCAATATTGAGAAAAAAGTTTTCTTTATAAATAAATAGGATCGGCCCGTCCTACGGGCGGGATATATTTTATTTGTGATCTATGTTATTATTACTTGTATGATTTTGTGATTTATGTTTTAGGGTTGCATATGAAAGAGATGCTTATAACAATAATTTTGTATTTTAGAACGTTTTAGGGTTGCATGTTTTAAGGATTATATGTGATAAGATATATTGTACTTGTTTACAATAGTTATTTCTATATGAAAGAGTTGTGACATTGATATGTTTTTTTCTATATGAAAGAGTTGTGACATTGATATGTTGCGAGTACATGTTTCCTCTTAAAACACTTTGATCCTATATTTGGAATATTATTTGTGTAATATCTTCACTTTGATTTTGTTATATTTTGGATCTAGTTTCGTTTGGTTCTTTGTAATGGGTTATTTTGTTCGGTTTCTTTTAATTTATTTCTCTGTTGTTTAAAGTTATTATTTTCATTGTAGAACGTAGAACTCTTTGTTTTCAAAAATAAATTATGCATTAATTAAATGATTAAACATGAAATGGTGAGTGACCGCAAAAAAAAAAACTGATTTGTTTGTATTATATATTGAAGTGGCATGTGTAAAATCTGAAAAAACAATCATCTAATTTATAACGCGTAGTGCTAACAATTACTTCCTAACCTTCAGTGATGATATTTAATGCGGTCTAAGCCCAAATCAATTATAATATCCAATTTAGTTGAAGCCCAAACCAATCATTAATATTAATTTCAAATCCAAACCAAACCAAACCAATCATTTTATATATGTTATGTAGTATTTATTTATGAATTTAAGTACCATTAATACTTATAAATAACTAACATGCAACAATTTTATTATACGTATGTATAAGTTATTATACATAAATAGTATAAATAATTTATCTCCGCATATTTTCTAAATTTTTCAGTGTTTTCAATAATTTTCAGTGTTTTTTGACAAAGCGTTTTTTTATTTCTTTTTTGAACAACAGATTATATAA
This sequence comes from Eruca vesicaria subsp. sativa, assembly GCA_932364175.1. Lineage (NCBI taxonomy): Eukaryota > Viridiplantae > Streptophyta > Magnoliopsida > Brassicales > Brassicaceae > Eruca > Eruca vesicaria. Next base: position 49,262 of record CAKOAT010330710.1, read on the forward strand.
TTACTTTTCATTATTTTGACTTAATAAAAACATAACGAAAACACTCATAAATTTATAGATACTGTTATATAAATTCTATAACGGTAAGAAGATATATTATGTGTTATGCTATAACTCATTTAAAAAAAAGAAATATTAGTAACCTTTTGTACATGTCAGTTAAAAAAAACATTTGTATATGTTAGTTACTGACTTTTTTTTGTCACCGAGACAATATTCAATGCTACTTATATACAGTGAAACCTCTATAAATTAATAATGTTGGGACTACACCAAAACTAAAAATTTTATTAATTTATAGAGATTATTAATTTATCGAGGTATTAATTGAACCAAAAATTCAATTTGGGACTATGAAAGTATATTAATTTATAGATATATTAATTTATAGATTATTAATTTAAAGAGGTTATACTGTATTTTCAACAATCTCTCGTTATAGAAAACAAAGTGTCGTTTCATAGGTGTAAGACGACATGTAATCTGTTTTCATAGAATAGTTGATTTAATAAAAAAACTTATAAAAACTCATCAGTTCTATAAAAGAATTGAAATAAAGTGATTTTATGATATATTTTTGGGAAAAATGATAGATTTATTCATCAATCGATTGTCTTCCTCTTTTTTTTTTTATATTTTCTTCTTGGTTTCCTTTTTGACTCTTTTCCTGTAATTTTCTTTTTTCATCTTCTTCTGATATTTTCTTAATTCTTTTTCAAATATTTGCTTACACTTTGATATTTACTTAATTCTTTTTATATATATTTTTGTTTCCTTTTCCTTCATTGGTCATAAATCCATTTCTTAAGTCAATAATTGCATTAAATTATGATCTTTGCCTTCCTTTTTTTCTTTACACTCATTTTATTTTCTTCGTTTTTTTCTATCTTTTAATTATTTTTTTTCCTTTTCAGATCTGACTTCTTGGAAACAAACATGGACAACTGATTTATTACATCACCACCAACGATATTTGCTTTCACCATATTAGCAAGTGAGCACCTTCGTTTCTTCTGGCCACCACCGTTGGCGTTTCTCTCCCCACCGCCAAAGCTTTTCCATTTTTTTGCTTAAATTAATTTGGAGGAAAAAATATCAAGATTTTCTACGTCAATTATATATTTAAAACCTATTTGATTAAGATATTTATTTATAAGTCGAAGATGAGGATAACTGATATATCATCAGTTTAGTGTCCCTTGTTTTGTGTTTGATCTAAGCATTGATTTCTTTCACATAAATCCCCTTCATTTTGTTAAATTCTAAATGGTTTTCTTTTTAATTTGTCAGAGAAAAAACTACTAAACTTACAAAAACATAATCACTGATCTAATATATACGATTAGTTTTAGTCACTATGGCAGGTGGTTAATCCTAAAACTTGTAAGATCCTTCTGACCGCATTCTTCAAACAAATTAGTATAGCTACATGATTTCTAGTAATGTAAAAGTTTACGTAGTTTTCATATGGTGGAAAGTTGGAAACTGATGAAGCTTTATTCTTCTAGTAAAGTATCCCAAAACGATTAATCATTGTATCATATCATGAACAGATTCTTTTTGATAGTTGAGTGATATGAAAATTTATACATGAGCAAAATTTGCAGCTGCTCATTCACATTTTACACCGATGAATAAAATGATCCATAATCATTGATTTTACACTTTGGTGCCCCGTGTATTGTCAAAAGCTTCTTTCATCAACTTCAACTTAGAAAATCTGTATCTCCTTCGACATCTCAAAGGTGGCTCCAATACCACATAAATTTGGTGACCAGATACAACAATTACTTGCAATGGTTTAATCTTTCTCTCTCTCATCTAATGTAAGCGAGGTTGTTGATGATACACAGAACTGGAAAGCCATAACTTTCAACCGAAGCAACCACTTCCCATTATTCATCTTCCACCTTATTCTAGTCTCCACACAACTCCACTGATGGTGTTCTTCTGCTATTTTTCAAATACTGTATCCTCACTGATACTCTACGTAACTGGAATTATCATGATGAAACACCATGCTTGTGGACATGTGTCACGTGTAGAGAGCTTGGGAAACCCAACAACCCGAGACATGATCAGAGCCAGAAGATTGGTACTTCCCAACAAAGATCTTGGTTTTGTTACTTGGGACTTGTGCTTGCGTCTACATCTAAGGATTTTGGATCTGTCAAGTAATTTCTTCAACGGGTTACTCGCGGACTCTGCTTTCAACGCCACTGAGCTTCAGACAATCTCCCTGGTCATTTGCCTCAGATTATCAACATTTTCATGAGTCCAGGTTCTGAATCTGCTAACGCTTTTACAGGAGAATCATCCATCATCATCGGAGCCAGCTTACACGAAACCTTTATTCTTGCCATTCTTTCTATGCAGAGACTGCTATAAAATTAGCAAAACAAATGACAAATGCTTCTCAGAAAGATAATATTTGTATTATGAGCTGCCATGATGACACGTTTAAAAAGAAACGAATCAAAGTTATCATCAGAACAAATAGCTGCCAGAAACATTGACATTCTTAGTAAATAATCTGAGTGTAAACATTACTGTATCTCTTGAGTTGCCAGTTACAACACAAAACAGAAAGATAAAAAAATTTATATAAACAGAATCCCGCAGGCTGATCAAAGGGAAGCTAAAGCAAGTACGGAAGGATCATATATAGCATTTGTGTGTTTAAACAAACAATGATGTTCGGTATATATGCTAACATTGTAACGCGGCGAAGATCACATTAATAAAAAAATAAGAACAAATCAGAGACACTCTTGCAGCGGTTGAAGTGAAGAACTTATCTGTAATTATAATATCATTAATAGGTTGTATTTTGAAATCATGGACACCAATAGGCTTGCAGATGCCTAACTTTAATGAGGTTTGCATTCCTTCCATATCTGGTGCGGAAGACAATCTCCGGATTAGAAATATATTCAGAAGAGGTTATATAACATATTGAAAACTAAAGTTTGATAAATCTGAGTTTATAGGCCGTCATATGTTACAAAGCTACAATGATCATGAGTTTAAAGAAAGAATAACCTTGGCGTCGAGGAGAAGCACATCTACCCACATCAACTTGCCACCGTGTACGTCTTCTTGCTTCCTAGAACAGAACCTGAGAAGACACACCTCCAGCCTTCAACTCTGAGAGCAAGACATGAGGCAGCCATTATACTCATAAAATAAATTTCAGTTCTGAATAACCAACTGTATCACAGGAGTGGCAGCAAACAATACACCTATGCTTTCATAATCATAAATTCCAAGAAATATGAGAGAGAAGTAAATAACCTTTGTCAGACTTGCAATGATGAGTCTATTGTTTACATCAATAAGAAGTATTACACACATGTTGAATAATCCGTCATGGCATGAAAACAATCACTTTACTAAAGTCATATGGAAAAAGAAAATTACGCAAGGCTATTAAAGAGTCGAATCTGCGATTACTTGTTTGAAGATTTCGTTAGAACTGAATGGAATTTCCCTCGCACTCCGACGAATTGGAATCAATTGCCAATACTTGTAGGTGTTTCCTCGGCCTCATTCTCCACCGGTTATCCTAATTTTGGCATCTTCGCTGGCTAGAGGATACAGTGAACCTACCTTCAGATTAGGTATGTAAGTTGCAAACCGGCGACGACAACATGGTCACCTGAACATATGTCCAACAAAAAAATAATCAAAAAAATTTGTTAATAAGGATTAAACACAACGGACTATCCGAATATATAATCAGAATAATATATAAAAACAATCACTAATCAGTTCTAAAGATCTAAACTTGAATTGTTCGTAATAACGATTGAACACGATGGAGACATTTGAATTAGGAAAAAATTAAAAAAAAATCTACTTATGAGCTCAAGCGGAAGAACATATCATACCTGGGAATCAAGTAGCAACATATCGACTCCCCTTGAATTCGCCACCGCGTTGGACGCTCTCTGACCCAGAAACAGAGTAACCGGACTTGAACGGTGGAGGAGCCTCGGTGGAGTAGCATCGTCCGGTCTTCAGATCAAAGAGGGAGACTGAAACTCAGCTATAGATCGCAATATTAGTTTAATGGTTACTTTAAAACGAATGAAAGAAATATTTTCATAGTAGGAAAGCTCACCTTTTTATACTCGAATCTCCACCGCCTTGGAGGATTGGGACTCGCATTGATCATAGATAGTGGGTAATGGATTAATGGAGGGTTAAAAGTTGATTATGTAACTGGTATCATTTCGTATCATGAAGAGAAGCTGAAAGACAATCTCCTATGAACTCTGAGAGGCAAAGATGAACACATGCCTAACCCTAAAAAAACGTGTCGTTTCATCTCATGGAGTTTTTTCTTATGGTTTTGGGTCTAAGAAGCTAAGGCAGCCCAAATACAGACAAAGCCCAAATATCTTGCTGAACAAAATAAAAGAAACGATGAGTTTTGGACGAAAGGGACACCTGTCGCTCCCTGGTTAACCTATTTAATGACGTGGAGAGAGGAAAAGAGAGTGACCTTTTCTTTATAGTATAAGATGTTAAGGTTTGTTGATATGGTCCATCAGTAATACATATTTTCTTACTCGCAATTTTATAATAGTAATATAGAAAATGTTCATTTGCAAACTGTAAAGAAAATAAAACAAAGTTTAAAATCAATATGAATCTACACAAAATGATTATAAGACTCAAATCATATGAAAATCAAAATTTATATCATCATATCATAAATTCTCAATCAACTGCTACAACAATACAAATTGAGAAGCCTGAAGCCTCTATGTTCGCAGATTACACTACTCAGAGCATGTTTCTTGTTGTCTGGGTTTCAGTTTCGCAGATCGTTCTTCATACGAAGCTGCCGGAAGACAAAAAAAAGATATAAAAGAGCTCCCCACCTTTGCATATGTACATGTTTGCAGTGAGATATAGAGAGACTTACGCTCAGTTGGCCGAGATAACAGAGGAACGTGTATTGCTGCTTTCTTCTTCTTTTCTTCACCATTACATGAGAATTGATCTTGATCTGCTAAAACTGAAATTTTTTGAAATCATTCTCTTTCTTTGAACTCAGGTTACTACTAAGTGTAAAGGGGGCGACTGATACCGAGTAAAATTCTCAGATACTCTTAATGAGACAAGTGTAATGAAAAAGAAAAGTAAAAAAAAAAGAGAGGAGTATATGAGAATAGAATTTTTAGATGAAGAGTATATGAGTAATTGATTCAGTGATACCGTACCATTGCCTATAGGTAAACAGTTCCTGAGAGCCTCCTGGAAAATTACGGACTCTAGTTGGTACGTCAGCGACTCTTTCTTGAAATGGGACCTCAATGACTCTGCAGCACCTTTTAAGCATGAAAAGAGCTTGTTATTATCATTAGCTTCGGGATCCCAGTTCCAAGTTATCTCGAGGAAAGCTTGTTACCTGAAGAACAAATGAAGTTTACATCTTCGAATTCGCATGTTCGGAGGACTAAGGGGATCTCCGAGGCCAAGAGGTATTGAGGTTTTCTTGGTGTTTTCTTGGTGTCCAACAATGTATCTATCACCTGAAAAGGGAAGTAAGGGTTGGGTTGAGCTGTAAAGGGAAACTGGAAAGAATCACGAAGCCGCCTAAGAACTTACATCAACCGATTCAACGCCCTGCCCAATCATGAATAGAACAGCGACCATGGCGCGGATCTGGTGCCAAAGGAAAGCACTGCCTCTCATTGTAAATGTGCAAAGCTGATCACCCTCGTGACTTTACAAGAAGAAAAAACAAGTACATCAGAGGCTTTAGGACTGAAGTACAAAAAGACAACAGTAAAATGATCAGAAATACTGGTAAAAGCTTTATAATGGTTGCCATTGGGCCTAATAGGATGCAAAATTCATGTCACATAACCCTATATATAATCCTAGTGGTTGTCTACCATTAGTTCCTGAAAATCATGCGGTCTTAAGCAAAAGTCTTAGTTGACCTTAGCCCTTATAGCATCCAAAGACAGTAAGTATACTAATGCAGACATGACCATCAATGGAGAAACATAACATTTGCTTTAATGTGCTTTTTTATAACCAAAGCCGACCTATTTTGACAAGGAGATACTTCAAAGAAAGTAACACGTCGTGTATAGCAATGCACATTTGCCACGTCCATCTTGCAAAAGTTCCTGAAATCATGCTCACCAATGAACTTCTTACCAGCAATGTCCATGGCCTAGAGAAAAATGCAAATCAAATTAACAATCTAGACTGTTTCAATCATGAAGTGGACTTTATAGCACAAGTGTAGAGGATCACTGCACCGAAAGATTTAGGTTTTGTCTCCAGAAGAAATATTTGTATTCTCTAGCCGAGCAACTAAACCTGTACCCAAAGAAACAAAAAGGTAAGCATGCACCTTCCAACAATAGTTCGGAAATACTCTTGAGTCTAAAGGGATGAATAGCGCATGCACAACTAGACTGGAAATGAAGCCGGCAACGCTCTCACCTTGCATGAAAGTCAAGGGGAACGGGAGACCATCCCAAAACTCGGATGTCATCAGGGAGAGCACGATTCAACACTCTTACATAATCATATTCTGGTCCTACACAAGAGAGAACATAGAATTACGTACACACCATTACGAGACAGGAGAAACAAGTAGGCTGAGTAACATTCTCAGAGTAAACCTACTTCCATTAATTTTGCCATCAACATGGGCTTCAGAGTCTCCAGAAGGTGTCTTCAGTCTGGACCTTAGAAACAAAGCAATCACCTGAACCAACAATCAAATTAGGGAAGACCAGCATGTTGAGAAATTGATTTCTAAACTGGTGAGATCTATGTAAAGGTATACCATTGACACACAAGATCATTAGCCACAGACAACTGGTGGGATTCAAGAGAGATAATCCAGGGTAAGATGCAAGTGAAAACTAGCTAGGTAATACAATCAGAAGGATAAGCTCAAGCAACCCACCTGACCTGTTGATGAAACACCTTTATCGGTTCTCCCGCACCTGGAGTAATTAGAATCCTTCTTGTCACCAACTAAAAGCCGTGTCCTTTCTAGTGCTTTGAAAATTTCTGACTGCAGCAGGAAGTAGTCATGTTGTAAACACAAAACTAGTCATCAAAACAAAACAAAGAGAGAACATAACCACACCTCAATACTTGGTTCCATTTGTGCTTCGGCAGAAAAGCCATAGAATCTATAACAAGAAAAGTTACTGATTTTATAAAATTAGACACACATAACATTTCATGCAGAAACCGAAAGAAAACACATATGATATGGGTATATCATACCTCTTACCAAAATACATGATTTTCAAAGCAACATATCTCTTTGAGATAAGATGGGTCGGTATAATTTTATCAGCTCTTTTTCTACCTCTCCTGCTTCTCCTAACTAAGCTTGAAGAATCTAACACAGGCACATCATGCTTCACTTCCATCTACACATGGACAAACCTTTAACAATTTCGAGTGAAGTAAAATCAAGTGTACGAACATATGTTATGTTCACCTGTTGGCATTGGCAGCTTGAAACCTGTGATAGCAATTTGGCATTCTCCGCCTCTAACTCCTGATGAAATAATACATCAATCACTAAGCTGTGTATTTGGATCGTTCAATTAATAAAATGCTTAACCAAAAAACCCTAAGCTGTGGAGAAGAGATTCTAACCTTCACGCGATTACGGAGAGACGCTAGTTCGTTCTCCACAACTGATTCAGAGTCTCGGCCATTGCCGCCTGACATAGTCATTTTTATCAGCGGTGGAGTTTGAGAAGACTATGATGGCGACGGACTTGCTAATTCGTCGGGGACTCTCGACGCCGGACGAATAGGACGGGAAAGAGTTCAACGACGGCGTCGAGACGAGACGGTTTCGGGTCTCCGGATGGTCCTGTAGAAGCCCAAAACCCGATCGACATAGACATATAAGAAATAGACATATAAGAAAGACGGAGTTAAAGCAATAAACGATTATATAAAATATGGAGGTGAGATAAATCTCTTTCCTTAACTCTTAATATTCGTTTTGTAGTGAGACGAAACTGTACGAATATCGAATCCCAGGATACAACCATGGCAGACAAATCACTTTCATTCGTGAAACGACCTAACGAATTACGAAACACTCTCTAGACTTACTTTGGGAGTTTTTCTATTGGATTACTTGCGCGAAAAAAGTTGAGAATGGAGAAAGAGGAGAAACAATATTTAAAGAGAAGACGAGGAGCAACTTCCCCTAATCTGTGCTCGTTAGTGGGGATTTGGCAAAGATCTCGGGAAGTTTAAATTACGAAAACTTATCCTCCAAGACTTGCTCTCTCATTTTTTAATAAATATCTGGCGAGGAATAAACAGCGTGACGTTTTTTTTATTTGTTAGACAAACTACTTGTCGTTTTAAATAAAATTACATGCTGTTTTTTGAAGTTTAAATGACAAAGCGTTAATCTTAATTTGCTCAAAAAGATAACTTCTTATCAGACATTTATAAAGTCCAAACCCAAACCCAAGCCAAGCCGGCCAGATGGCAGCGACAGCGCGTGTGGAGCACCTTTACTCTCTAAGTTGTTTATTAAGCCCATCCATTTCTTTTCACATTTGATATAAAACCCAATGGGGTTTTATATTTTGATCCAACAGGTCCTCCCACAAATATACGAATCAATTGCTCCACTTAACTCAAAAAAAAAAAAAAAACATTCTGACATACTCCTCTTCTTTTCAACGTTTAATAAATAGAAAATGACTATGATATAGACCTTAACAATTAAAATGATCAAAATAGCATTTAAATGTTTTATTAAATATACATTCATATCTCTAGGGTTAACTAATCGACTTTTTTGTTTAGCGTTGAATAGTGGGGTTTTGGGGATAGGGTTTCAAATTGTAAAAAATAGAAAAAACTTAAAATTTTAAAAATAAAAAATGCTATTTTGGTCATTTTAGTTTTCGAGGTCTATTTTGTGATAAAAACTTAAAAGAATGCTATTTGAGAGAATTGTCCTTTAATAAACCTTTTTCTTATCAAACAATAAAATAAAAATTTAAGTTAAATAAGAAAAACTAGATCTTGATGGATGTTAATTTTCATTTTATTTACGTAGACATTTTGTTTTTTTTTTTCAAGAATGGTATATATTATAATCATATATATTCAAATATGTTAATGCATTTTTCAAACATAAATATGTGATTCATTTTTCTCCTTTTCATCACATTGATTATTGCTTTGTATATTTTTTATATATTTTTGTTTGTTGAAATAGATTTTTTGTTATTAAATGCAAGAACATATGCAAAATTTACTAAAATTCCCTATATATTAATTAAAAAACATTATAATATGTTTTGGTAGTCACATGTCATCATGAGAATACTTCTCAAATTTACTAAAAAAAATGTCGGTCCATATAAACATATATTATACTTTTTATTAAACTAAGTATAAAACTATTATTAATGCTATTCATTATTTCTTAAAATAAATTTTACGGAATTACCTAATATAGTTATAATATATATATGACAATTAGTGATTTGAATATGAAAAAATATTTGACAAAAAATTGTATAGCCTCTACTCTTTTTGTTAAATTTATATAGTGAAAATAAATTAAACAATAACATTAACTATATAAAAGAAATATAGATTTTTTATATATGTTATATTTTAAATATTTTAAAATGACTATAAATTAATAAATATATTTAAAATTTTCACATATAATATTTTGATTAATAGTTTAAACTTTTTACTATAGCACGATACAAACAATTATATAATTAATAAGTAAGAAGTATAATTTAATAGAAATTTAAATTAGATATATATATATACATATATTTTTAGTGATGTTTAAATTAAACTATATACCATTTATTAATTTCAAAATTACATTGAACAAGTATTGAAAACTTAATACTTTAATGACAAACTTCAAATTTAATTTTCGTAAACAATATAAATTACTATAAATATTAAATCTCTCACATTACAATAGTTAAATTTTTTTTACTATAAAAATATAAAAATTATCATAAAACCATGTAAGTGTGAAATTTCATTTATTAGATATTCAAATTAAAAGTATATAATATATATATGTTAATATTAGTTATTAATTATATTTATTTATATAAAGTGATTGTAAATAAACAAATATGCTTATTTTATTTAAGTGCTCGCTAAATTAATTGTATATAATAGTTACAGATTTTTCAATTATTTAACATATATATTTATTATTTTATAATATATAAAGGAACACAAAATACAAAAATAAGACATAAAAAAAAAATATATATATATATCTATATATATATATATATTTATATAATTCTCATCCCGCGCAAATGTGCGGGTATTAACCTAGTAAAACATTATTTTCATTTGCAAAGACATTGTAACATAAATGACTGTAAATTATTTAACAGAAATTATACTCATCTCATTTTAGATTATAATTTAAATTAAGTAATTAAACATTAATATTTGTATTTGTTATTTTTAAATATGAACTAGCAAATATTAAACAAATAACATTGACATATATTAAAATAAATTACATATAAAGGTATACTATTAAACATAAATTTCAAAGTCTATATTAGTTTAAAGATTACAAATTAAAATGTATTTGCATAAATATACAAATCTAATTTATTTAAAGTATGGTATATAATAAACTAAAATTAATAATGTATATCATTTTAATGTGAGTATCAACTGATGGATCTATATACTATACTAAGCCTAATGGATCACTCACATTGCTATACAATTAGTGTAAGCCCAGAAAAATAATAACCTAATGGTTTTTTTTCTGGAAAAAAAATGTCAACATGTAAAGTCGGTCATCATCTCTAATCTTCTGTTCCTTTCTCTTAAACTAACTCTGATACTCTAACCGTAAAAATAAAATCGCAACAAGCGTGGTTAATTTCTTCCTTCTGAACACATATAAAGGACGCAATATATGTCCTTAGGCCTGCGACTTCGGTTTTCCGAAACCGAACCAAACCAAATCATCGGTTTTCGGTTAACCGAAAAATTTGAAACCTATTCTGAAATTAATCGAATTAAATTTCGGTTCGGTTATCGGTTAATTTAGGTTTTCAAAACTATTTCCGGAAATAACTGATTTTATTGGTTTTCGGTTAATTTCAGTATAATTTTACAAAAAACATCGGATATTTTTCGGTTATTTCAGTTAATTTCAGATATTTTCGATTTAATTCAGTTCGGTTTTTTAGTTATTTTTGGTTATTTTCGGATATCGTTCGATTCGGTTTAAAGTCGCAAGCTTATATGTCCTCCACTACGATTGCAATCAATTACTAGAAAAACAGGTGACTTTAATTTTGTTTTTAAGTAGTATAGATTTGTTTATAATCTGAATACCAAATATCGTTTTTCTAATACCTGGGTCAGTTGTCTGTGAAAACATCTGCTTTGTTTATCAAATCGCTGTAACATGAAAGACGCCTCTGCCAGACATGTCTTGATATTACATCGTTTTGCTTATATAATAGTAGATCAGACTATGATCTATGTTTCTTAGCAAATATTGAATTAAGATTTAATGTTATGGTGATACTTAGTTGATTGGGATCAAGGAAGATAATTGCAAACTTTTAGAGAAGTTACTTAGAATGATTCTAATTAATTATGACTAGAATAACTTATACTCCTTCCGTTTTAAATTAGATGTCATTTTTGAGTAAATTTTTTGAAGTGTCGTTTATAATTTCATTGCAAAATTTATGGTTAGGTGTATAGGTAAATGTGCTTTTATTTTGAAAACATGTAAAATAACGACAACTAAAATAAAAAGGAGAGGGTATAATTTTTAAATAACTAGAATAACTCTTGAAATATGCAAATTGACGATTTTGCCATTATTAATAATTAAACCATAATTAAAAAAATATACTTTAATTTTAAGAAATAAAAAAGGAAACATTTTATTTTTGTAGGGTTCCTCCACCGTACGAAACAGCCTCCTCCTCGTCTCCTTCACCTCCAATTTCCACAGTATTTTTTTCATCGCAACCGGCTTCGTATCCATCACCCCAACTGTACCTCGACTTTGTATCTTACATCCTCCACTTGAACTCACCTTTGTCTCTGTGTTTCACCTCACTCACGTTCGGCTTCAGTTGCAACTTACTCGAATCTGTGAGTCTTTAGTCTATATTATTCGAGCTGTTGTTATTGTAGATTAGTTGATTGCAGGTAGAAATTTGGAACCCTAATTTTCAGTTTCATCTAACCTTCGACTCTAAATCTGTTGAACATAGGTTTGGTTCTGAATGAGAATTGAACTTTTTTTGTGTAGGAAAATTTTTGAGTTGAAGGAGAATGAGAGACGACGGACGTTAGAAGATATTTCTTGAAGCTAGTTGGACCAAAGGTTTCAGCTTGAGAAGACAATGAAATATTCTTCCTGGTAGTGGAGCTGATGAAAGCAAAATAGGCGTTGAACAAGTCAGGTGAACTAGGACTCAATACATATTCCTTTATCAAAGCTTCCATGTCTGACCCTAATGTGAGTTATTTTGCTGTAAATTTTTGCTTTTTTCTTACGTTTATATTGGAACTTTGGTTTAATTTGTTGTTGCATCTGATGGAGAATATGATTCACTTTCTTACTGAAATTGGGATGGCACACTATGACACTCTGAAGTTCTGTCCCTCCATGCTTGCTGCTTCAGCTGTTTACACAGCGAGATGCTCATTGAACAAGTCGCCTGCTTGGATTGACACCGTGAAGTTCCACACTGCTACTCAGAATCTGAGATTATGTAAGAATAGAGAAGACTACGTCCAAACTGCAGAAACTTATATGTTTTATTCTGTGATTGTGTTGATAGGGCATGCTCAAAGCTTCTAGCTTTACATCACTCTGAGATGCGGAGAGAGAGCATGTTACATGCTGTGTATAATAATACTCTGAGATCGAGAACAACGGAGGTGTTGCTTTAGTTTCACCGGCCAAGTCTTTCTTGAGTGCTGCTCCTCTTTCTTTATGCTTAAGTGATCTGACGGGAAAAGAGTCATTCCTCAGTATGCATATTCCTCAGATTTGAAAACTTTTGTTATGAGTTCAAAGTAGTAATGAATTCTTTTTTGTACTAGTTGCATAAGCCTCGCGTAAGTGCGGAGCCGAGATCATTGATGTTTGCCTGTGTTTTTTTTGTTGTTGTTAGTTTAGTGAATTCTTTTGATAATACCAAATAATGAAATGAAAAGAATGTCGCAAGAGCGTAAAATGAAAATACTGTATATATAATGTGTTAAATGTTATTTATATGCGAAGTAAGATTTATATGAATAACTAAATTATAATATAGTTTTAGTGTGTAAAAATTGGTGTCTCTCTTATTTTTTATTTTTTTATGCTGTAAATAGTTTTTATATCGGAGGTCAAAATTATATTTATTTATAGTATTTATATTTGTACCAAACGATTTCTCAATTTGAAAATAACTTTCATTATACTAATATTTGTTGTTTGGGTTTCATTAGATAGGTTTGTATATTGTTTTTTTTTTAAGTTTGGATTTTTTTTTCATGAATAATGTGACATTTTTATTTACGACGTCATCGACTGTGGGAATCCATTCGCCGGAGTCTGATAAAAATGAAATTATTGTAACTATTCAAAATGTAAGGGAAATTACATATTCATTTTATAAATAACGAAAATACTTAAATTTTGTTGTTTTTTATTTTATTTCACATACATAGTTTTTTGAAAATATATATTAAGAAATATGTTCTAATAGAAAATATATATTATGACATGATAGTGCCGCGTGGGACTCGTTTTGTTTTTTGCTTGTTTCATGCTGTGTAATATGTTGTCAAAACAGTCTTAATGATTTCATTTAGTATGAGCTTAAACAAATATTACCAGAACAACATATTTGATCTGAGTTTAATGTTTGAGTCTTGTGATGCCAAATTGTGTATCTGTGTGTGAACCAAGTGATGCGTCCAACATGACTCTTGAAATAATTTGTAAATAGATTTTGACCCGCGCTTTGCAAGCGCGGAAATTTTTTATGATAAAAAATTTATATAATTGGGTTTTGTCGTAATTTAAGAATTTTTTGGTATAAAATTAGTTCACCAAAATTTGTTGTGATGATTGTTTTTCATTATTTTTTAGTTTCAGTTTTTAGTTTTAGATTTTGTTTTAGATTTTGGTTTTTGGTTTTTAGTTTTTAAGTTTCTAATTTTGATTTTTCAGCTTTTGGTTTGGGTTTTTAATTTTTAAATCCGCTGAGTTAGTTTGAACTGATATTACTAACAAACAAATCCCAAATAATCGAACATCTAATTTATAACTGAAAATATGACAAACAAAATTAAAAAAAAAATTGCAATAATTGATTTTGTAAATATACAAAAGCAAAAAATATAACCTGTGTTTTCAGCTTTTTTATTTTGGATTTTAGTTTTTAGATTTGGTTTTGCTTTACATTTATTTTTTAATCAGTAAATTATCTAAGAAAAATAAAACATTAAATTATTTAAAATTTATCATTGAAATTTATCAAAACAAAGTGATTGTTAATTAAAATAAAAAATACATTAACATTTTTTAAAGTGCATGATTTAAATAAATGATTAATAATAGACAACTTGTTTTGTTAAAAATATTAAATATCTTTGGGCCTGAAAATAATAATTGATTTTTTGATCTATTAGGGTGGAAAGTTTATTCATGTTTTTGGAGTTTTTCCTTAATACTAATCCCAAAAACCAAACCATATAATTTGTCATAAAAACTAAAGTAAGCCCAAAACTATATTCCATAAATAACCACCGGTTTAATTTAAGTAATGCGGTTCAATTAACTATATGGCTTGTATTATTTGTAATACTTTAGAAAAGTCCAAATTTAGATGATAACTTGTATTAGTAGATAAAAAAATGATTCTATTTTAATAAAGTTGATTTATTGATTTCTATATCATATATAACGTCCAAGTTTTTTTTTATATCACGAGGCACAACTTTATGGGTGAAAAAGATGGATGAAAAAGATGACGGGAATTACCAAAAATTTATCTACTTATGATCTTAATTAATCTAAAAATAAATCAGTTTTGAAACTAATGTAAACCGGATAGAAATTGAACATTCAATTAAGTTTGGTTTACGTAAACTGATATTCTCGTAAATCTGGCATAACATAAATTTAAAAAGTCCGTCACAACATAAATAAAAAGTCTACCAACAATTTTAAGTCAGATATATAACTCTACTGTAAGAAAATAAGTCGAATGTAAGAAAATAAATCTGTACACAAAAAAATAAATTGACCACAAAAATCTACCATTTATAATAAATTTGCTACCTTATTTGAATGACATATGTTTAAAAATTTGTTTTCTATTTAAATCGGACAATCAATTCTGCCGTGAAAACAAATCGAACGTTCCTAAGAAAGTCTGACACCACTTTAACGTTAGATTTTTTTCCTATACAGACTTTGCAAACAGTCTTATTATTCAACATATATATTTTTTTGAAAATAAATCTGCCATCGATCAAATGTTGAGGGCACTTTGGCAATTTTTCTTATTGTTATAACTAAAGACAAAGGTAATTTCGACCAGAAAAACATTTTCTTAATTTTCAGAAAATATGAATCATTCTATTAATAATATGATTAATTTGTGTCATTTTAGTAAGGGTAAATCTCCAAAATAGCACCTTTATAAGCTTATGTCACAAAAATAACACTCAAAAGCTAAAATGACCAAAAATAGCATTTTATTTTTTGAAATTTTTTTTTTTTTTTATTTTTCAAAAATTGAAATCTTATCCCCAAACCTCACTCCCCAACTCTAAATCCTAAAACCTAAATTCTAAACCCTAAACCCTAAACCCTAAATTCCACCCCTTAACCCTAAACCCTAATGTCTAAATTAATTTATCATTGGGATATAAGTGTCTATTTATCTCGTTTGATAAAACATTAAATCTTATTTTGGTCATTTTTATTCTTAAATGCTATATTTGTGACAAAAACTTTTTTAATGCTATTCTAGTCATTTTCTCTTTTAGTAAACTTCCTTTTTGATTGGTTTCTATACAACAGATGTTGAGTTAGTATTAACAACAGTTGATGAGTTTGTGTACAAATAAACGTAGCATCTGCAACTTAGTTTTGCAACAAATTTTTTTTGTCATTTGTGAAACCAAAATCCTAACCTTGGTAAGTTGGCACAGCCACTACAAGAAAACGTGACCGTAACAACTGCACATTATAACAATACATGTGTAGTCGTAAGTTTGTATGGATGCATGAACTGAGATGTTTAAAGAGTATTTGCCTAAAGATAATGAGTGTGCTGAATCTTACTATAAGATTGAGAAACTGGTTCATAGTATCACAACAAGAAATCATAATACAAATAGAAATATCAGATAACGTTTTTTTGTCTTTCTGCTACGGTTGACATACCCTTCGGTTTCAGATAATGTTTGTTCAAATGCAAACGCTATGTTTGGTTGGTCCAATTTAACTCTGCAAATGCATTTTATAAATGTAACATACATAGCACTGTCAATTTTGTAATGCTATATATAATTAAATCGGAAAAATAATATTATTTCCCCCCCCCACCTTTGTTTCACTTTTCCTCTCACTTCATTATTTTTCAACCCTCCAAAAATTTAATACCCTAAACACAACTTTAAAACTCAAATATTTTCTTATTTCAAAAATCTGAAGTTTAAATTTAAATTTAAATATTTTTTTAAATTTAAATATTACAATTTAATTTTCAAATATCAAATTCAACCCCTAAGCCATAGGCATGTTTAATACCTCAAATTAACATATACCTTAACCTTCAACTAAAACTCTTACAATCTTAATATTTTTATTTCTAAGTTCAAATCATAAATTTAATTTGAATTCTAGTTTGAAGTCTTAAATCCAAATCAAAATATTATACTCCAAACCCTATAAATTTCTATAAATCTTAAATTTTTACAAAATTTCTTATAAAAAAAATCTAGCTAGTCACATTGTTCTTTATATATCATTAACTTTACAAATATGAATGATACTTTAATTTTTATAACTTTTATGGATATCATTCTTGCTAATTCTCCTCATTCTTTTCATTTGTCAAAACATTAAACTCTACTCCATCTGTTTCAAAAAGTTAAACGTTTTAGCTTTTTTCACACATATTAAGAAAAAACATAAAATTTGATTACCAGTGTCATTTATTATAGGAAACAAATCCCTATATTTTTTAACCAAGAGAATTTAAGAGACATTTTTTTTTTGAAATCTACAATTTTCATTAAATTATACACTGAAAATGTAAAAAATCCATCTTTTTGAAACAAGTATTATTTCTAGAATGTTCATCTTTTTGAAACGGAGGGAGTATATCCCTAAAGTACAAACACTAAAATAATAACAAAAACCTTTAATCTATAAATATTTACATATAAATGCACAAAAAAGTTTCTATTGGTTGAAAGTAACACACAAGGATTGCAATCTCTACCTTTAAAAAGCTTAATCCAAGGGTGGATGTTTGAACTGAGTTTGGTGATAACAAGTAAATAATCGACAAAAACTCGTCGGTGGGTTATTTCGATGGCGTGAACGAGTAGGCAAAAGTAAGAAGAGTTTTATTAATAGACGAAAGAGAGAGTACAAAGAGGACTGAGGTGCTCGGAAGCTAACTAGAGTTGTACGGACCGATCTAAGAGCAACAAGATGGGTGAAAACCCTAATTTAGCTGCCGCCTAGTCAGTCTATATTCGGATCCCCTCTAAGTTTGGTCTTCCTACGCTTTTATTGGTCATTGTACGGACAACCCTAATGGGCCGTGTCCTTCGTCTCATGGAATTTTAGGCGAGCCGGCTCTTCTTACGCGGTACGGACTGATGACATGTGCTCAGCTCCAAGTTCCTTGTCATCTTGCGGGCACAAATCTTTCTCATCTATTCGGGCAGGGTGATGGGCCGTAGCATTTATTCGATGGGCCTTGAGGAGAGGATGAAATCCATCTCCTACGATAAGTCCCCCCCAGTTCACTATGACTGCTGCGGATGCTTGGTGAAGTGAATTGTAGCGGTCGGGAGAATAAATGGCTCGGCTCCGAAAATTCTCGTGTACCCGCTTCCCTTGTCGGGGAACCAATTTAGTTTGACCGGAGTTGGTCTATTTTGGCTTGTGGAAAATCGGTTTCCATCGGGAAGCGGAAGAGACGCGGTCCGGTTTACACGCGTTGGGCGGCAAATAAGCCTCGTAGACCTAATGATGGCTACTGCGTCGAAACATGTGTCCCCCTTCCTTATAAATAATCCTCCA
Source organism: Eruca vesicaria subsp. sativa (assembly GCA_932364175.1). NCBI lineage: Eukaryota > Viridiplantae > Streptophyta > Magnoliopsida > Brassicales > Brassicaceae > Eruca > Eruca vesicaria. The sequence goes on from CAKOAT010330710.1 coordinate 67,605, forward strand.
CCTTCTTAGTTGTTCAGTTTTCTTCGCTTCTCACAAGTATTTCCTCTCTCTAGTTTCTCTCTCTTTGTCGCCTTTGAGTTAGGGTTTAGTTGATGTCTTCAGGTAGGCATCTGAAGGCGGCAGAGAAAGGTAAATCGGTAACAACCAATTCAGCAGCTTCTGAGAAGCGAACTTCCGATACTCGACGTGTGATCGAATCTGAACTGGCACATCAGGAGGCTTTGCGAGATCTCGAAGGGTTAAATCTGTCACAAAAACTACTTGTCATGGTCGACTCCGAGAGAATGATAGTAGGGGAAGGGGACACCAGAATCTCGTTGGTTGATCGGTCTGCGAATGCAGAGGTCGGGGAGAGTCCAAGTGGCTCTTGAGTAAGGGATTCTCTCCCTTCAATCGATGAGCCGATGATCCCAATTCATTTTTTCCGGGAGGTTGTACGAAAAATTACCGGCTCTTCGTGCTGGACTTTCTCGTTAGTTGGTGGTCGTTGGATAGGATTGGTAGAACGTCCTCCCGACCCGATCATCAGTTGCAACTGTCAAGAAAATTCTGAGGGAGCGAGGTGATTCAGGAGTCACCTTCATCATCCCGAACACTAACCAAAGGCCGTGGACTCCCCCGATAGGGTTTCAATGCGTTTACGAATCGTATTTCCAGAAAGGCACCAAGCTATGGTTTCTGATACCGCGATTGGTCACCGCTTACTGCTTTTGTTGGGACAATGCAATTTCGCAGTTTATCAATGGCTCATTTTGGATAGCGGTGGGTCTTAGGGTATTGGCCGCAGAGAGGGACTTTTCGTTGAGTGTTTGGGTCTTTGAAGAGCTCACAACAGTGTCCAATATGAAGAACGGCCTATTCTCCGTGAAGATGCGATCTGGTTTTGGCATCTTTCTCAGCCTTCCAAACAAGACCGACGACTGGAAACGTTGGTACTTTTACGTTAAGTCAGACGAAAGTGCGTTTGAAGAGCCCCCGGGCGAGAACTACATGGTTATGTGGAACCCGAGCTTTGGTAGAATACTTCGCCGAATTGGTTCGTGTTCGTTCCGCATCTAGTCCGCTGCTCTGGTCTTTGGTCTTGTTTTTGCAGTTCCGCATTCGTATACAAGGAATTATCCCGAGGAATTCCTCGAAGTTTCCCGAAATTTTGCGCGTGCCACCCCTCTTTGTTGGACGACCGTTTCGTTCTCATGGATCGACCAGTTACAGCCTCGTATAATTCGAAGTATCGTCTCATCCATCACCCGTAGATTTGCTTTGATATACTCGTTGTCTCATGACTAAGAACTTCAGGTTCTTTCTTCTTTTTTGGTCTTTTCAGCCGACTGGAGATCTGATTTGCGTGCCAAGGTTCGAGGTCGCGGCTGGGACGCAGTAATTTTGCAGCAAATATGAAGAACAGCCTATTCTCCATGAAGATGCGATCTGGTTTTGGCATCTTGCTCAGCCCTCCAAACAAGACCGATGACTGGCAACATTGGTACTTTTACGTTAAGTCGGACGGAAGCGCATTTGAAGAGCCCCCAGGCAAGAACTATAGGGTCCTATGGAACCCGAACTTTGGTAGAATACTTCGCCGAATTGGTTCGTGCTTGTTCCGCATCTAATCCGCTGTACTTGTCTTTTGTTTTGTTTTTGCAGTTCCGCATTCAAAAACAAGGAATTATCCCGTGGAATTCCTCAAAGTTCCTGAAAACATGTACGTGCCACCTCTCTTCGTTGGACGACCGTTTCGTTCTCACGGATCGACCGGTTACAGCCTCGTATAATTCGAGGTATCGTCTCATCCATCACCCATAGATTTTCTTTGATATACTCGTTGTCTCAGGACTGAGAATTTTGGGTTCTTTCTTTTTTTGGTCTTTCCAGCCGACTGGAGATCTGATTTGCGTGCCGAGGTTCGAGGTTGCGGCCAGTTACTATCTTTCCCAAGGAGACTTCTTCTTCATCAGGGAAACGTAATAAAAAGAACATGAAGGACATTCTGGATCTTAGCGATATTCTTGCAGGTGGGTCCTTACCAAGCACATGAAAAGTCCCAAGGTGACGAGGCGGACACACCTTGGTAGGTGGCTGTGGATACGGGTGCTCGGGATGACAACGATAAGACGCCTTCGGAGGAGCATGTCGACTCTTTGATACGAAAGAGGAAGAGGTCGGACACTGATATGCCTGACAAACAGGTACCGGATGAGACCGAGTTGATCGTCAGGAAGGACAGCCCGTTGACGAAGGGTCCATGCAACCTCTGACAACTTCAGTGCATAACCCCGCTACCGATGACCCGACTCCTGATTCTCGTCCGGCAAAGCAGAAGAGGACGAAGGCGGGATCGAGCACCGACCGTGACCCTCCGTCTAACCCCAACGCTGAGGATGAAGGCGGGGAGATCCCGACAGAGACGGAGGAGGTGACTAGAAAGAAGAAGAAGAAGAAGAAGAAGAAGAAGAAGAAGAAGAAGAAGAAGAAGAAGAAGAAGAAGAAGAAGGCCAAGCCTTCTGAACCAAGTGAGTCTTCTGCGCAAGAGTTGGGTGAAGATGGCGGTCACCCGAAAGAGGGTTTGACCCCCGGGGATGGAAGTGAATCGACTCCCAGTAATGCTGCGTTTATTCTTGCACGCCAGGATGACGCTCCAGTTGTAAACACTGTGGTTCCTTGAACCGCGAGACGAGCTATTGACAAGGGAGCAACGCTTCTTCGGTGCACTTCAAAGGGTTTCACCAAAAAGGTCAACTTCCACCACAACGATGTTTCCCCTTTGTGCTATGTCCCGAAAAATGTGCGGAGCTCGTTCGTCAGATCCACGGTGGTCCGAGGGAGCTGCCCTCGGTATCAAAATTGGTATTCGCAAACGAGTTCACTGATTCTGCCGGTGCGGATGTCATGGTGCGTTATCTTTCTCGTTGTTTGGATTCTGTACTCTGGTATTTTACTCATGTTCTCCTGGCTTGGATAGTCTGCAGGCTATGACCCGAAAGACCTATCTGGTGGAGAAGTACGATCGAGCCCTCAGGCAGTTGATGGATCAGTGCAAGGAGTTTGAGGCTCGGACGAAAAAGGCAAAGAAGAGGGTCGCAGCGAGGGACGCTCTCCTGGAGAAACAGAAGAACGAAGTGCTTAAGGTGACCAAGAAGATCATAGAAGGGAGAGATAGGGAAGTTGCTCGTAGCCAAGAGTACAGGAAGAAGACCAATGCCCTTGAAGAGGAGGTGAGAGCTACTCGGGATGCGCTAGATAACTCGGAACGCAAAAAGGCCGAACTGATCACAAGTGTCGAAGAGAAGGATCGGGAAATCAGGAGGCTGAGGAAATCCCGCGCTCATGAGGTTACTTTGGAGAGGGTCCGGGTCCAGACTGCATATATCTCGAAGTGTCAACGTTGCTTCGAGAGCATCCGGGAGTATATGGCTAATCGTGACGCTTACAAGGAGAAGCGACAGTTGTACGGCCAGACTTCTGGCGTCTAGGGTTCCCTCGAGATGATCAATAAGAAAGGTTACAATATCCCGGGAAACATCATTGGAGTCTTCGATGTGAACGCTTCAAAATACAAAGCGGAAGCGATCAGCTTGGAGGTGGAGGATCTTGTTGAAGCCAACTTGACTTTATCTCCCTTAGTGCTTCCATCCCGGTATGTTGACGAGCGTCTCTTGGTCAGGCTCGACCCTTTTGGTTCTAACGCGGAGTTGATCGATTCTGAAATTGCGCGGGGTCCTCGGAGTCCACAAGATACTCTTTCTGTTTCATTAGAGGAGGCGGCTCGAAATCTTGCCGTGGAGACTCGTGCAACTCAGCCATTGGATTCAGCTCCCCCCCCCCCCCGAGATCTTGGACATTCCCGGGGTTCCTGGAATTGGTCGTGCTGAAGAGGATCCGACTGCAGGGGGAGGGAACCCGGAAGATCAGACCATGGATACGGAGGATCCTACAGCTTCGACAGTGCCGGCCATTCCGACAGCTGAGACAAGAAGTTCGGAGGATCGACTTGATGTGGTTAGACTCGGGGTGAGCTTTCTCGGGAATATCACGTCGAGCTTGTAATGAAGATGTCTAGGGGATTCTTCCTTTGAGATAATAGAGAAGATAACTACTAGCTCTAGGCTGCACCGATGTGAATGTCGAAAGTGACATCCTCGTACGAATGGCTGGAGAGGGATGCTTATCTTGTTCACGAGTCCCGTGGGGGATCTCGTGATGAGAGCACATTTTCCGAGACCGATCTATGACGGTATTCAAGTGATTCGGTCTAAAACACTAGGGGAAATTATCACCGAAAACAAACGAGGAACAGTACATCAGGGAGAATTTTATTAGCGAACACTCATTACAACAACTGATTACGCGTGTAAAGTGAAATTATTCGATTCATCCGAGAATGGTTCGTGAGTACAGATAAGAGATAGAACATCAAAGAGATTTTTTTCTTGACAAAGGTTAATTACATCAGAGAGTACAAATGTGGTGTTAACTTGTTCAATTCTTCTAAGAAGTGTTTATAAGCGCGAGGAAGGAACCTTTCCCCGAGCGCAAGTGAGATTCGCCGCGGCCTTTCTGGGCACGCGTGTGGGGCTGCCATCGCGTCAGCTCTATGCGGACACGATATTCGGTTTTGATTGGGGTATGACTGGACCCGTGGGAGGACTGCCTACGTACCTCCATAGAGGATCAAGTCATTCGTAGTTCGTTTTTGTTTGAACAAAAGTGGCTTTAGAGTGCATTTGTTTGGGTGAGTAAAAGTGGTCGGAACGCATTTACTCGGTTGGATGCGAGATATGCATTACCTTAGAAAAAGCGGCTTTGGGGCGCATTTGCTCGGTAAGTAGGGGTGGTCTCTCTAGCGTAGTAACACTTCAGGTTAAGCGAGTTCCATGATCGTGGTACAGGTTTGCTTGTTGATGTCTCCAGTTGGTATACCCCGGGTTTGATAATCTTAGTGATTTTGTACGGGCCTTCGCAGTTAGCTCCCAACTTCCCGGCGGCCCATTCCTTGGTGTTTTCAAACACTTTCCGTAACACGAGATCGCCGAGTTATAATGGTTGTGAGTGAAACTTCGTGTTGTAATAACTCTGGATTTGATTTTGGTAATTCTGGATCCTGAGTAGTGCTTGGTCGCGACATTCCTCGAGCTGGTCCAGGGCATTGAGCATCATTTCCTTGTTGATCTCTTCGTTCTGCGGGAGCTTTGCTCGTCGTAGACTGGTGACGTTAACCTCGACCGGTGTCATCGCCTCGACTCCGTAAGTGAGGGAGAAGGGTGTGATTTCGGTCGCACCTCGTGGTGTCATTCGATGCAACCAAAGGACACCGTCTAACTCGTCGGCTCAGCAACCTTTTTTGAGATCCAGGCGCTTCTTGATGCCATTGAGTATGGTTTTGTTTGTGGCTTCCGCCTGGCCATTTCCTTGCGGATGCCTCGGGGTCGAAGTACTTAGTACGATTCTCCAGCGATCACAGAAGCCGCGAAACTTGTTGGAAGTGAATTGCGATCCATAATCCGTGAGAATCTCGTACGGGAGGCCGTGGTGGCAGATGATATTTTTCCAGACAAATCCTTGTACTTCATTATTGGTGACATGGATAAAGGCTTCGGCCTTGACCCATTTGGTGAAGTAGTCGGTCATGACCAGCACAAAACGTTGTTGTCGGGAGCTTGGCATGGGTCCGGTAATGTTCATTGCCCACCGCATGAAGGGATAGGGTGCCATGGTTGTTTGGAGTAACTCGGTAGGTCGGTGGATCGCGTGGGCGTGTCGCTGGCACTTGTCGCAGCGACAGGCTTAAGAGTCACAGCCGGACGCCATTGTTTGCCAGAAGAAACAAAGTTTTTTTTTTTTAATTTTTACGCCAATGCTCGCCCACCCGAATGGTTACCTACTGCCCCTTCATGAGCTTGGCCATGACGAGGCGGGTTTTCTCACCGTGCAGACAATGGAGTAGGACTTTGTTTGCTGTCCATCGATAAAGGATTCCATTGGTAAGTATGTAATTCACACTCTTGGTTTTGAGGCGACGAGCTATCTACTTCTTGGGAGGTAATGTTCCATCGGCAAGGTAGTCGATCATCGGCTTCCACCAGTCGGGCGGTGCCTGCTCGGAATGCTCATTGTCCGGGTTAGGTTGGGTTCATCGTCGTTAGCTTTGTCCGGGTCAGTATCGATGTCCATATGATTAGAGATTGAAGCTATCGACGAACTTGGGTCCGTGGCAATTGAAATGCTCGATCTTGTGTATCGGTATAGTCAGTTTGACCTTATCATGGAGTTTGCTTCCGAGGGCAGCGAGCGCGTCTGCGCACACATTTTCTCCTCGAGGGACATTCGTGAGCTCGAAGAATTCAAATTCTTTGGTGAGGTCATGGACGATTTTTAGATAAGCGTCCATTCGCTCGTTGCGGACGTCGTAATCATCGTGGTATTGACTAGTGGCGAGTTGTTAATTGCAATAGGCGCTGAGGCGCTTGGCTCGGGCCGCCTTGGCGAGGTGGAGACTGGCGATCAGTGACTCGTACTCGGCTTCGTTATTGGAAGCATTGAAGGCAAAGGTGAATGACTGTCGGATGAGTTCGCCGGTGGGGGATTTGGCGCAGCGTACGAATGGGTGAACGGTCGATCTAAGAATTTAAGGTTCTTTGAGACCTGTTCTTGGATTGATCAAGAGTTACATTCGTTAGCTTCTTGAGACCAACTTCTTATTTCGATGAATTGAATCGAATCAAAATAAGGATTAAAGCAAAAGCTATTGTATTAAATCAAACGTGTTTCAAAACAAAACAAGAGATGGGTTTATATAACCTTTCTATTAGACAAATCCTAATAGTAAAAGGAGTTATAAACCGACAACAAAAAGGAAAGAAACAAGAAAATCAATACTTATGAAATAAAGAAGAAATATTTGAATCCTAGTTGGTGTTATGTCTTGGCGCTAAAGGAGGCGATGCGGCTGCATCAGGTCCCCCCTGGTGAAGAGGATTTGACCTCGAATCAGGAGCCATATCGTCTGGAACATGCCGTGAGAGATACTTGACATTAAATACATCAGACGTTTTAATATCAGAAGGTAAGCGTAGAGCGTAGGCATTATCATTTATGCGCTCCAAAAACTCCTGCGGACCAATCTTTTTTACCTTCAACTTGTTGTAAGCATGGGCGGGAATTCTATCTCGTGTAAGGTAAGCCCAAACAAAATCACCCACATCAAAAACAAGACGACGACGATGTTCATCAGCTGCAGTCTTGTATTTAGTTGCAGAAGCCTCTAAGTTTGCCTTTGCGCGATCATGAAGAGAAGCAAAAGTATCAACAAATGTAGTGGCATCACCATGTATTCATGTTCGATCAGGGAGGGTAGTAAGGTCAACCGGTGCGCGAGGAATGGTTCCGTAGACGACCTGGAAAGGACAGAACCCCAAGCTTCGGTTAAGAGAATGGTTGTGAGCGAACTCGGCCTGCGGTATGCGTGAATCCCAAGTACGTATCGCATCACCAATCATGCAGCACAGAAGATTACCGAAGGACCTATTAGTGACTTCGGTTTGACCATCAGATTGGGGATGATACGCAGAAATCATGTCAAGAGAAGTGCCGAGCAGTTTCCATAGTGATCTCCAAAAATGACCAAGAAAACGAGAATCTCGATCGGAAACAATAGAAGATGGTAAACCATGGAGTCTATATATCTCACGAAAGAATAACATAGCCACCTGAACCACATCAGTAGTTTTCTTACATGGTATAAAATGTACCATTTTAGAAAAACGATCAACCACCACGAAGATGGAATCAAAGACACGTTGAGTTCGTGGTAGACCAACAACACAGTCCATGCTGATATCCGTCCAAGGTTGTGTTGGAATAGGTAAAGGCATGTAGAGACCCGCATTAGAAGATTGTCCGTTAGATTTCTGACATGTAACACATCGTTCGACAAACCGTTCCACATCACGCCGCATAGCCGGCCAAAAATAGGATGAAGAAACAAGATAGAGAGTCCTATCATGACCCATGTGGCCTTCCTGATGTAATTCCATCAATAGTTGCAGGCGGAGGCTGCAATCTGGGACGCAAAGTTGAGAGCCTCTAAAAAGGAAACCATCGTGAAGAGTATATGTCGATGACGGGACCCCATTCAAAAGAGACTGATGAATAGAACCAAAGAATGTGTCCTCCGGGTAGAGATCACTGAAGGTTCCAAACCCTGGAACAGAAGTATGAAGAACAGCCAAAAGAGCATGGCGCCGGCTGAGGGCATCTGCAACACGGTTAGATGCTCCTGATGTGTGTTTGATCACGAACGTAAATTGTTGAAGATAAGCTATCCGCGAATCATGCCTAGCTGAGACCTTCCCTTGAGTGTGGAGATGTTTAAGGGCGTCGTGGTCTGTGTATTAGAAAAATTCTTTGTGAAACAAGTAATGTCACCAATGCTTGATAGCTTGCACAATTGCGTAGAACTCCACGTCATATGTGCTGTTTCAGGAACGAGCACCTGCCATCTTTTCACTATAAAAAGCTATAGGTCGCCCAGATTGACTTAAGACGGCACCAATTCCAGCTTTAGATGCGTCACAGTGTAGCTCAAAAACTCGAGAAAAGTCGGGCAATGCGAGTATGGGGGCCGAACAAAGCTTGTCTTTGATGATCAAAAATGCTTTCTCCGCCTCGTTTGTCCATTAAAAACGACCTTCACAGATGCAATCCGTGATTGGCGCCATAAGGCTGCTAAAGTAAGGTACGAATCGTCAATAAAACGAGGCCAAACCATGAAAGCTGCGAGCCTCGGTGAGTGTTGTCAGAGCAGGCCAAGACTAGATTGCTGTGATTTTGCTGGGATCGACAGCGAGTCCTTGAGCGGAGACAATGTAACCAAGAAAATGAACTTGAGGGGAGCCAAACTCGCACTTTTTTAATGTGGTGAAGAACTTATCACGCCGTAGAATCGTCAAAACTTTTGATAAATGATGTATGTGGTCTTCCAATGATGTACTAAAGATTAGTATATCATCGAAATAAACAACGACAAACTTACCGATAAAAGGGCGTAGAGCCTGATTCATAACGCACATGAATTTGCTTGGCGCATTTGATAACCTGAAAGGCATAATAAGCCACTCAAAAAGACCTTCACGTGTTTTAAACGCAGTCTTCCATTCATCTCCAGGAAGAATGCGAATTTGATGATATCCGCTTTTGAGATCCAGTTTTGTAAAAATTGTTGCCGTACCTATTTGATCCAATAAATCGTCCAGGCGTGGTATAGGAAAACGGTAGCGAACCGTGATCTTATTAATTGCGCGGCTGTCCACACACATCCGCCATGAACCGTCCTTTTTAGGGATGAGGAGGGCAGGAACGGTGCAGGGACTTAAACTCTCACGGAGGAACCCTTTTGCCACGAGTTCTTCAACCTGTCGGCGAAGTTCCTCATGCTCGCTGGGACTCATCCTGTAGTGTGAGCGGTTAGGTAAGGCAGCATCAAGAACAAGATCGATGCGATGCTGAATATCGCGTAGTGGTGGTAATCCTAGCAGTAGATCATCAGGAAACACATCTTCGAATTGTTAAATGGTATCCAGAAAAGCTGCAGAAACGGTGTAAAAACAAGTAGTGCAAGTCGGTTTGGTTATTAAGATGACCACAAAGCCTTCTTCTCGAAGTGTAGTTTCAAAAGAGCTTGTTGCAAGAAAAGAACCGGCGACTGAGCTTGCGGAGTCGTTGTTTCGTGAATTGTTGGAATCGTTGGCTTGAGTGTCAAGGTACGATTGTTGAAACGAAAAATATAGGTGTTAAGGAAGCCGTCATGAATAACCCGCTGTCAAATTCCCATGGTCTTCCCAATAAGAGATGGCAAGCATCCCATTGGTATGAGGTCAAAATAAAGCTGATCTTTGTAAGAACTACCCACGGAGAATTGAACTAAGGTCCGTCGAGTGACAAATAGCTCGTTTCCTTGGTGCAGCCGGCCGAGCTTGTGAGGTGAAGGATGCGGTTCCACCACCAGATCGAGTTTGGGAACTGCGGACTCTGCGCTTACGTTCTCACTGCTGCCAGAATCGATGATGAATGTGCAGACTTTTCCATTGATTGTACAATGTGAAGAAAATAAGTTGTTTCGCTGTGGGAATTCCTCGACAATCTTTGGAGATTTACAAGTGCGGCGAACCATTAATAAAGTTCCTTCATCTGGTTCTACTTCCTCCACGGATTCATCTGGATTTTCGTCATCAAGAACTTCGACATCACATCCTGTAGTATCGAGAAGGAGACCGCGACGGTTACGGGAAGGAAAAGCTGATTATCGATGTCCAAGTTCTCCGCACGCGAAACATTTTAATCCTCCAGGTCGTGCTTGTCTTTGTTGTTCAACGGGAACAATGGCCGTGTCTGGTTTGAGTGCTGGTGTGTCTGTGGAAGTAGAGGTCGTTGGTGCAGCTGATGATCAGGATTGTCGATTAGAGCCCCAAGATGAAAATCCATTGCGAGATTGGGCTTCCACAGTTAAGGCTTGCTGGTGAGCTTCGGATATTGATGGAGGCTGAAAGAGGTTTAGTGTAAACTGAATTTGTTGACGTAAGCCTCCAAAAAAGCGCATCACGAGTTGTTGTTCTGGCTCTAACTTCGAGACGGTTGATCATCTTAAAGAAATCAGTTGCGTAGTCATCAACGGATCGAGACCCTTGGCGAAGATTCTCAAACTTCCAAAACATCAATTGCTCATGATTATAAGGCAAAATTTTTTTCTTCAACTCGCATTTGATTTTATCCCATGAACTGATTTTTGTTTTCCCAAGCCGAACGCGAGTCGTTTTGACCTGCGACCACCAAGCCGCTGCTCTGTCACAAAAACGTATGGCGATAAGGGGAACACATCGGTTTAATGGAATTCGTTTGAACTCGATAATTTCTTCCACGGTCACGAACCAATCGAGTAACTCCTCCGCTGTTGTTGAACCGTGAACTCAAGGATCTCGAGTTTGAAACTTTTTTTCCAAGAAGCTCCGTTGTCTTCTTGTTCGGACTCGGAGTCGGAGTGGTAATTGTTGTTGTTGTGTTGATTAGGTTGATTGTGGAGTGGAGGAAAGGGATTGTTGTCACTGTCTGAATCGTTATGGATTGAAATTTGGTCGCTGCGGCGATGGCGAGGTGAATTGTGGCGACAATGGTTAGGAGAAGTGGTGCGACGTCGGTTTGGTGAACATGCGGTTTGTTGTTGAGTTGTGAGCGAGGCGACGGCAGTGACTAAGTTATGGACGAGAGCGTGGAGATCGTTGACGGATTGTTCTGTTGCAGGGATATCTTCATCAACTTGTTGTAAACGAGCTGATTTTCGAACCATCCTAGCGGTTGAGAAAGTTTCGGAGCGTAGCAAAGCTCTGATACCAACCTGGCACAGTGTACGAATGGGTGAACGGTCAATCTAAGAATTTAGGGTTCTTCGAGACCTGTTCTTGGATCGATCAAGAGTTACTTTCGTTAGCTTCTTGAGACCAACTTCTTATTTGGATGAATTGAATCGAATGAAAATAAGGATTAAAGCAAAAGCTATTGTATTAAATCAAATGTGTCTCAAAACAAAACAAGAGATGGGTTTATATAACCCTTCTATTAGACAAATCCTAATTCTTATTTGGATGAATTGACGAAACTGCAATGTACAGGGACATAATGTCTCCATCGTCTGGTTTAGCGAGAACTAGCGGTGGCGTCAAGTATTGCTTGAGCTGTGTAAAAGCCTCCTCGCACTTCTCGTCCCATATAAAGCATTTGTTACCGTGGAGAAGTTCGTAGAATGGGAGATATTTGTCAGTAGAACGCGATATAAACCAGTTAAGAGCTGCTATGCGGCCTGTCTATCGCTGAACTTCGCGAACATTCTTCGGACTTGGGAGATCGAGGATCGCGGAGATTTTCTTTGGGTTAGCTTTGATCCCTCGATGCGTGAAAATATAGCCTAGGAATCCTCCCGATGTGACTCCGAAAGTACATTTAGCCGGGTTGAGCTTCATACTGTACGCATTTAATACCTCGAAACACTCCTGCACATGGTCGAGGTGATCGCTTGCTCGGAGGGACTTAACAAGCATGTCGTCGATGTTCACTTCCATGGTTCGACCAATTTTATCGGCGAACATCTTATTGACCAGCCGTTGGTAGTTCGCTCCCGCGTTCTCGAGGCCGAAGGGCATGACTTCATAGTAGTATGTTCTGCTGTCAGTGATAAAAGATGTTTTCTCCCGATAGTCTGGGTGCATCATCATCTCGTTGTATTCGGAGAAGGCATCCATGAAGGTGAGTAGTTCGTTCACGGCTGTTGTCTCCACAAGCCTATCGATATGCGGGAGTGGTAAGCTGTCTTTAGGACATGCTTTATTGAGGTCGGTGAAGTCGACGCAGACTCGCCATTTTGCCGTTCTTTTTCTTGACTACTACCAGATTAGCTAGCCACTCTGAATATCACATTTTAGTAATGGATCAGGCGTCTAGGAGGCGATCGACTTCATCGTTGACTGGTTTCTTTCTCGGGGCCGAGCTTCCGACGCTCCTGTCTAATCGGTTTGAATGTCGGATCGACGTGGAACTCATGGGTGGTGATCGCCGAATTGATTCCCTTCATGTCAGATCTGGTCCACACAAACATGGAGGCATTTTGTCAGAGGAAAGTGATGATGCATTCCTTCATCTCGTCTAGCAGGCAAGCTCCTACCCGAACTATCTTTCTCAGAACATTGTCGTCAAGAACAACCTCGGCGACTTCTTCTTTCTGTGGATAAATTTTATGAATGGGCTTCGCCACGATATTGATATGGGAGTTTTCTTGTCGGAGTTTCACCGCGGCGACCAAGAGTCCGCGTGCCGCCTGCTGATCACCTCGTAGTGTTCGGATGCGACCATCATTCCTGGGAAACTTGATGCATTGGTGAAGGGTGGAAGAGATTGCCTTCATCGAATGAAGCCAGGCGGTCCCGAGTATGATGTGATAAGGTGCGAAAGTATTTATTACCTAGAACTTCACAGCCCGTGTCTCCCGCCAGCATATACAGGGAGGTGGATTGTTCCTATCATTTCCTCGGACACCCCATTGAAGCCCGTTAGTGTCCGGTTGGAGGGTCTCATATGTCGGAGGCCAGTCCCCATTTTTTCGAGGGTGTTGAGGAAAATGAGATCGACCAAGCTACCTGTGTCGACTAAGACTTTCGTGACCTCACTGTCGCCGATCGCGACTTCTACTAGTAGTGGACGTTGTGGGCATGTTGACACCAATGGCATCGGCGGACAAAAAGGTAATGGAGGGACTGTCCTTGGGTTCAAATGGCCACTTTTGGGATGCTATGGCTTGACGTTGATGAGCCTTAATCGGGCGAACCGAATCGCCACATGGGGGTTGGGCTCACTGTCCGTCTGGCAGTGTGCGTTTGGGAGGTGCTGATTACTTTTTTATGTTTGAGAACTTGACGCAGGTCCGGCGTCTTCCTTTTGTTCAGAAAGTGCCTGAGGTCCTCGGTTGTGGAGTTGAGACGATTTCGGAGATCGGTTGGTCCGTAGTGAGGTGTGATGGTGGGGGTTGTGCTGGGATTGTTCAGTCTTCTCGTTTTTGAAGAATTGAGCTTATCTCAGAGGTCCGCGGATTTTGTTCCCTTGCGACGAGAGTTGAGGTGTGCACATAGATCGTCGGATCCACTGTCGTCCTCGAATGACGTTTCTCATTGAGCGAGGATTACTTGGATTCATTTTCTGTTCTTGGGTTGCTCCTCATCGATAATCGGCTCGTCTCGGGGTCGACCCGTAGCGCTCTCGTCATCGGATCAAGTCTCTCTTTCTTGGCGGGATTTATCTTGGGACTTTTGGGATTTTTTATCCTTGTTCTTACTCCAACTTTTGTTACTTTTCACTTGCGGTTTCAGAGGTTCGGCCTCGATTTTTCCGGCCGCGTACTTCGTGATGAGGTATTCGCCGAGGTGTCTGCAGTCTTTTGTATCGTGACTCTTGGTGTTGTGATACATACAGAACTTATCCGACTCGTTTTTACTCGGGGAACCAGATCCGGATGGTGACTTTGCGCCATCATCGTCACAGTTGTAATGATTCCAGTCTTTTCCCCGAACGACTACGGTGGAAGGGGGAGACTCGTCCCCATTAACGAGGTAGATGTAGCCCTTTTTACGGTCGCTGCAATCGTCAGTAGAGTGTTTGCGTGGCTCATGTCGCGTATCTTGTTGGGATCATGAGCTTTCGTCATGCTCGGCTTGCCCAAGTTCTGTTTATTTAAGATTTCCCAAGTGTCTTTCTCTATGCGGATGAAGTTATGAGAATGGGCAATGGCGTCTTCCAGCGAAGTAGTCGGGCTACGATAGAGGTGATATGTCATGGATTTTACCCGCTTTCAACCATGACTAATATATATTTTGGAAACAAAAGGATACTTTTAGTGTATTTTTAGAGCTTTTGCAGGTTAAGGTACTCATTGGTGTAAACTAGCCATTATGGAGCTAAAATGGAGACTTTATGAAGATATGAGCAAAACGATGTTAAAGCTATCGACCGACGTACGTTGAGAATAATCGACCGATGAGATATTACACATATCAATCGATTGAAGACAATCTACATCGATCGATACAGAAGTCCTCCAAGAGATTAAATAAAGATTAGAAGCCCTAATTGCTTCACAAGAATTTTAATAATTACACTTTCAGTCCATGGCCGCCTGTAGGCTATATTATGAGGGTTTTGTACTAGTTTAGACAGACTGAAAAAAAGAGAGATCTTTTAGACCTAAATTTGAGAGAAGCATCTAGCTACACTTTGAGAAGAGCTTAGGAGTAGAGAGAGATCTGAACTAAAAATCCAGAGAAGATCTTGAACTCTTTTGCTTTACTTATTTCTTTACTGTTTCTCTTGCCATTAATATCTTTAAAGCATTATTCAAACCATTATGACTTTGTCTCTCATGAATATGTTTGAGTGTTAGATTTAGGTTTCTCATTAAGGTTGAATCATGCATTGAATGAACCGATACTAGGGTGTTTAAAATATAGTTCTTCATCTAGTCATCATAAATGCTAATGATAAGGACTGATCACCCTTATCTTTGATTTTAGGATCAATATGACAAGTGAGAACTTGGCAATTACCTGAAATTTAAGTGAATTTAGGGAAGACTAGAGAACCATCCCAAACTTGTTATTATAACTCGCTGGAATCAATATCGCTCGACGAGATAATCATCTTGTCGATCGATATAGAAAAGTGTCATCGATCGATTATTCGAGTGAATATCGATCGATACCTTTTCATGGTCATCGAACGATAGTTGTTGACCCGAGGCCAGTGGAGGTTAATCCTTTAGGTTTTAAACCTTAAAAGTTTGAATCCTGAACTATGAATAATAAAAATCCTTTATAACTTGCATGTTTGTCATACCTGAGAAAATACCTAAGTCTAACTACCTTCTTTCCTCTTAGAAAACCAATCAATCAATTGAGTAATCACTACTCACCTTTTAAGTTACTGTTTAATATTTTCTATTTAGCTTTACTTCGAAAGCTAAATAATCTGTTGTGTAATCCTAGAGTCTCTGTGAATTCGATCCCTAAGTACTACAACTGAACCTCTTTTGATGAGAGTAAATCACTCCTTAGGGTAATTTGAGTGATATCAAATTTGGCGGCGTTGCCGGGGACTGTTTCTCATTACCATCAGATTTAGTTTAGAATATAGTCTAGATTTTTATTTGGGAAGACAACCTATTTTCACACCAGAACTATGATATAGTAATAGATGTACACAATCTTTCAACTTCGTCTTAATTTCACACAAGTTAAGTATAACAACCCAAATCTCCACACATTTAAAGTTCAAAACTTATTTCCACACAGACCAAGATTTAGCTTGGTTAAGTTGGTTTATGTCATAAACCAATAGTAAACCAGTTTTTATCGGGTCATATTCGTACAACCTGACCCAAACGAAGATCTCGATAGGGATCAATTTATTCCCCCACCCGAAACCCTTTAAAAAACCCCCAAAATCGATTTCAACATTTAGAATTCTAAAATCTAAAAATCCAGAGAA
>CAKOAT010330710.1:83775-130372 GCA_932364175.1 Eruca vesicaria subsp. sativa
AGAGAGAGAGAGAGAGAGAGATAGATAGAGAGAGAGAGAAAGAGAGAGAGAGAGAGAGAGAGAGAGAGAGAAAGAGAGAGAAAGAGAGAGAGAGAATTTACCTGACTGTAGTGAAGTAGAGGAGCAGCGATGTGGAAGAGCAATGACGTTATTCATCGGAGAGACAAAGGACTTACGGTTTTAGGGAGTTTAATTTGCTTAAGTTGGGTCTTAGCTATCCAATTGTATTAGGTTTTGTTTAATTTGGTTTATTATTGCTAATCGGGTCGTTTCGGGTTTATGCAAGTAAGTCATTGGTTAAGTTTAGGGTTTAAGGAACACTAATCAACTTTAAACCGCTAGTTGTTGGTATTAGTTCATTTTTCAAAGTTTATGGGGAAACAGGTTTCAAACTTTAAACGTGTGGGGAAATAGATTGGTATACTTAATTAGTGTGCAATTAAAATGAGGTTGAAAGATTGTGTACATTTATTACTATATGATAGTTCTGGTGTGGAAATAGGTCGTCTTCCCTTTTTATTTTTGTTTACTTAATTCTTTTTCCTCTTTCTCTGCTATCACAGGGAACGCAAGATGGAAAAGACAGATTTCGGCCTAGCATCGACCGATGGCGTAACACATACATCGAGCGATATGTCGAGCAAAACATCGATCGACATAGTCCAACAAGCATCGATCGACGCCACCCAGCCGGAAGCAGGTAAGTCTTTACTGACCAACCTAGCTAATGAGGAAGTAGTCCAAAACGAATCGTTAGGTCAGTTAAGCAATGAAACCAATAAATTAACAATTAAACATGGGACTGCAATCCCTGTTAAATGCTATCCATCTTCAACTGAAGATGAAGAAAAGTTGCAAGACTACTTAGACCCCATTAAGACCTATTCCAATAGGCCAGCCATAAAGCTACCAGAGGATGATAAGAATAAATCTACGCTTCATCTTGACTACATCCATCTGGTACAAAAAACCCATTCCGTGGCTCTGCCTCAGAACACCCCCACGAGCACATCAATTTTCTGGAAGAGCTGACAATTTATGATAATAATCGTTGTAGACTTTTCCCTTTCTTCTTAGGGAGAGAGGCCAGAAATTGGTTAAATCAGATACCAGCAGGATCTCTAACTTTCTGGAAAGATATCCGCAATGCGTTCATAAACCAATTTTTCGATGAATCTCGATATTGGGACAGGAGACATAAACTCTCCACATTCCTTCAAGGCCCACGAGAATCTTTCAGAAACGCTTGGATTAGATTTAAGAATCACCAGCGAGATTGTACCCACCATGGTTATTCGGAACCAGAACTCCTCATATTGTTTTACGGAGGCCTCGAGCTAGATTATCAGATCACGCTAGATAATGCTAGTGATGGAAATTTTAGCTCCAGGAACCCTGAAGAAGCAAATCGTTTGATTGAGAACATAGAAATGGGCAAATCTTATGAAAATAAAGATGAAGAAAGAGAAGCTAGATCTAGAAACTATTTTCAAATTGATGAAATTAAGAAATCTTTGGATCTACTTCATTCTTTGATAAAGGAGAAGAAATCTGATATTATCCAAAGAAATAAGAATGTACAGCCCATTGAGCAAACATTCCTTAGACGTGGAAACCCTCATGAGCACCTATTTAACATAGATAGTTTTACCCAAAACTACGACACCCTCATTGGATCACACCGAGGAAGAGCCCAAGCTAGATTAAACCATGCTCTCACAGGAAACCGGAGGTTAAGCAATGACCTAGACACCAAGCTGAATGCTTCTTACTGCGAAATGTCAAAGAAATTTGACGCTTTGCATGAGCAAATTAGAGGTCTAGAAAGCGATATCGCCAATTATGCTACCGCTATCAAGAGGGAAGCAAGACATTTACCTGGGAACACTGATGCAAACCTGAGACGTCACGTAAGCGCTGTAATCTTAAGAAACGGGAAGCAGCTAATTACAATTACTAGGAAAAGCACTCCTTCGCCATTCGAGATCTGAACCCCTTCAAAACAAAGGAACGAATAAAAATTCGAAGGAAACTGAGGAGCAGGTGATCATTCTTGATGAAGAGGAGCATGTTGATGTCGATCGATACAAAAGGACGATATCGATCGACAAACCCCCACGAATTCGGAAGAGAATTCAACTCCTACTGGACCAACTATAGAACGTGTGTACAACACTTTACCTTTCTACCCTCCCAAGTCTAATACTAAGCACAAAATAGATAATGAAATCTGTAGACGAGCTTTCGAACAAGTTAAAGTGGAGATACCACTTATTGACGCCCTCAGAATTTCATCAACAATAAGACAGTATGTCAAGGGAATGACAACTAAGATTTTTTCAACAGAGAAACGCAGTGTCATGATGGTTTCTGCAGAGGTTAGCGCAATAATTCAGAGCGAAACCCCACATAAGAGACCCGATCCAGGTAGTTTCGTTCTCAGATGCACAATTCGAGATCAGCTATTTCTGAGAACTCTCTGTGATCTAGGCTCCAGCGTAAATCTAATGCCGCACTCCGTGGCAACATTCCTTGGGTACACTGAATTTACACCTGCCAACATCCAATTAGTCCTTGCCGATAGATTTGTTAGGATCCCGGAAGGGGTACTTGAAGATGTACCTGTAATGATCGATGGATGCGTTGTCCCAACAGATTTTGTTGTGCTGCATTACAAGAACAAACTAAGGGATCCGATTCTATTAGGTAGACCATTCCTTGCTACTGCAAACGCCATTATCGATGTCAAGGAAGGACGTATAAATATTAACATAGGCAACATTCCTATGAGATTTGATACGGAAAAGATCATCACATTTTTTTTGATAGATAAGCAATCGTCCTATGTAGATGAGGTTGATGAGCTAACCCAAGAATCTTTTGAGAAATTGTACTCAGATGTTCATCTGGAAAATGAGCTTGTACTCGCTCAGAACAAAGTTTTAAGCATAGATAACAGAGCAGACGAGTGCGATCGTCTCATGGAGACTGGTCAAGGAACCTCAGGTCTCGAAACCAAAGGCGACGATGAATCAAAGATCGCTATCGATCGATATCAGGATACTAATATCGATCGACAACCACCATCATTTGAAAATCTCACACAAGAAAAAGTACCAATTGTGGAGCTTAAGCTGTTACGCGCTGGACTCAAGTGTGCTTTTCTTATGGACAATTCCTATCCAGTGATAGTTAACGCGAATCTCGCTAATGAGGAACTTACTCTATTACTGAGCAAACTTCGTAAGCATAAGAAATCACTTGGATACTCTTTAGATGACATCCCACGCATCTCTCCTGACCTTTGTATGCACCGGATCCATCTGGAGGACGAATCCAAGTCATCCATAGAGCATCAGAGACGACTAAACCCAAATCTCCAAGAAGTCGTGAAGAAGGAGATCATCAAACTGCTTGATGCTGGGATAATCTATCCAATTTCTGATAGCAATTGGGTAAGCCCAGCCCACGTAGTACCCAAGAAGGGAGGTATTACAATCGTTAAGAACATAAAAGATGAGCTAATCCCAACAAGGACTGTGACTGGACACCGAATGTGTATCGATTATAGGAAGCTGAATTCCGCAACCCGGAAGGATCACTTTCCTCTACCTTTTATTGACCAAATGTTGGAAAGATGATCCAATAACCAATACTATTGTTTTCTTGATGGATATTCCGGATTTTTCCAATTCTCGATACATCCGGACGATCAAGAAAAGACAACGTTCACATGTCCCTATGGAACCTTCGCATATCGGAGGATGCCATTTGGTCTGTGTAACGCGCCAGCTACTTTCCAACGCTGCATGATGTCAGTCTTCACTGATATGATAGAAAACTTCATGGAAGTATTCATGGATGATTTCTCAGTTCATGGATCGAGTTTTGAAAAATGTCTCGACAACCTATGTAAGGTCTTGGAGAGATGTGAGGAAAAGAATCTAGTCCTAAACTGGGAAAAATGCCATTTTATGGTTAATGACGGAATCGTACTCGGACACAAAGTATCCGTAGCCGGAATTGAAGGAGACAGAGAAAAGATAGAGGTGATGACAAGTCTACCACCCCGACTAACATAAGAGACATCAGAAGTTTTCTTGGACATGCTGGATTAAGATTTATAGAGGATTTCAGCAAGATAGCCAGACCCCTGACTATCCTCCTTTGCAAGGACACTAAATCTGACTTTACACCAGAATGCCAACAAGCATTTGAAAAGATCAAGAAAGCACTGATAACTGCCATTCGAAATAATGTGTGATGCGAGTGATTTCGCTGTAGGAGCGGTATTAGGGCAGCGAAAAGATAATAAGCTACATGCTATCTATTACGCCAGCCGAACTCTGGACGAAGCTCAGAGAAAATACGGAACAACTGAGAAAGAACTACTTGCAGTAGTATACGCTTTTGAAAAATTCCGTAACTATCTAGTGGATTCAAAGGTCATTGTTCACACTGATCATGCAGCTATTAAATATCTGATGCAAAAGAAAGATGCAAAACCACGGCTTATCCGATGGATACTCCTTCTCCAAGAATTTGACATGGAAATAAAAGATAAGAGGGGAGTAGACAATGGTGTCGCAGATCATTTTTCCCGGTTAAGAGTAGACGAAGAAGTCCCCATTAATGATTTCATACCGACTGAAAATGTGTACTTCACAGATTCATCACTTATCGGTCAGATACAACTCTTATCCGAGCTTGCATCGACCGTTAATACTGAAAGCATTAACTTCGGAGATCAGATGTCGATCGATGAACAATCCATCCAATCGATCGATACTAGTGATTCCATGTCGATCGATGGAACTGACGACATCCACCTACGGAACACCTCATTTAAGATCACCATCGATACGACCCCAACTGTAGCCTGTCAAGCAATAAAAAAATAGACATAATATCTCCCAGAATGGAGATATTACGCACGAGACGCACGCTGTGGATAAGCGATTTAGCGAAAGACCTTGGTACGCTGACATAGTGAACTACCTTGCCGCAAACGTTGAACCTGAAGAGCTTAAAAACTACGACAGAAAGAAGTTCTTCAGAGAAGTAAGAAGTTACCATTCGGAAGAACCTTACCTTTACAAACAATGCGCCGACGGCATATTTCGCCGATGTGTGGCTGAAACTGAGATTCCTGATATCATTTATCACTGCCATGGATCCGAATATGCTGGACATTTTGCAACCTTTAAAACGGTTTCAAAAATTCTCCAAGCTGGATTCTGGTGGGCTACAATTTTCCGCGACGTTCATATTTTCATCATCAAGTGCGACAGATGCCAAAGTTGAGGAAAAATCAGCAAACGACACAAAATGGAACAAAAGTTCATTCTTCAAGTAGAAGTCTTTGACTGCTGGAGGATTGACTTCATGGATCTTTTCCCTACTTCTTACGGAAACAGATACATTCTGGTTGCTGTCGATTATGTTTCCAGATGGGTTGAAGCAGTTGCTTCACCAACAAATGATGCTTCTGTTGTTAACCAACTTTTCAAGAGCATCATTTTTCCGAGATTTGGAGTCCCTCGCGTAGTTATAAGCGATGGTGGAACTCATTTCATCAACAAAATTTTTGAGAATCTACTCAAAAAGAACGGAGTTCACCATAGAGTAGCTATACCTTATCATCCGCAAACAAGTGGACAAGTCGAAGTTTCTAACAGACAAATAAAAGAAATTTTGGAAAAGACTGTAGGAGCCACGAGGAAGGTCTGGTCTAGGAAATTAGATAATGCACTCTGGGCTTACCGGACCGCCTTTAAAACGCCGTTAGGAACAACTCCATTTCACTTACTCTACGGCAAATCTTGCCACTTACCAGTCGAGTTAGAGTACAAAGCAGCCTGGGCTACTAAATTGTTGAATTTTGACATTAAGACAGCTGCAGAACGAAGACTCATCCTGCTTAATGAGCTGGATGAAATAAGGCATCTGGCCTATGAGAACTCTAAGTTATATAAAGAAAGGACCAAAGATTATCATGAAAAACATATCATTTCGCGACATTTCGTCCCAAATGATCAGGTTCTCGTATATAACTCCCGTTTGAATTTATTTCCCGGAAAGCTTCGATCTCGTTGGTTTGACCCTTTTACTGTCACAGCGGTCCAACCCGATGGAACCGTTACCCTTATAAACGAGAAAAGAGAAGAATTCACGGTAAATGGCCAACGAGTAAAACATTATTGGGTTAAGCCCCCAAATGTCGAACCCCTAAAGTTAGGCATGCCTAAGTCAACCTAGGGTAAGAAATCGCTTAGTCAAGCTAAATGACTTAAAATCAGCGCTGAGGGGGAGGCAACCCACTATTAGGATTTAATTTATTCCAAGTCATCATTTATTAAAAATTTAAACTTTCCGCAAACTATTAAGCATAATAGGCTATTTAGTTCATATAGATCGATATCGACATATCTGTATCGATCGATACGGACTTATCGAGGGCAAACTCCTTTTAAGTCGACACGCTCCGTTTTCTCCCCCACAAATCGCAAACCACCCCCAAAACTCTAAAACCTCTTTTTCTCTCTCGATTCTTCACGGAATCTCACCGTTTTTTACCTCAATTGACTCGAAATTCATCTCCCATCTCGGTTATGCTCTTCAATCCACAATCCTTCAAGGTATAATCTCTTGATTATTAGATTTCATTGAGAACAAAGTTTAAAACAAACCTTGCATAGAAACCGGTAGATAGGCTCATTTTTCTTCGATTAGAGTTGCTAGGATTGTTAGATTAGAGGTTTAGGAGTGTTAGAACTAAGAATTACACAATAAAACTGCGATTTGGATTGCTGAGACTTTTGCAGGTTTCGGGACTCGATATCGATCGACACCGAGCATGCTCTGTCGATCGATATGCACATCTTGTCGGGTTCCACGGACACGAAATCGATCGATATACATCAGTTTACATCGATCGATATCGATCCAATGTGCAATCTGCTGACTCTCTCGTTTTTCAATTTTTGCAGATGGTATCTGGCGACGCACGGCATGAGAGGAGAATGAAGAGGAGACTCGATTTACCTGGGACCTCCAGAGGAAACCCTTCATCATCTTCTTCCTCGGACAGAGAAGATGAGCGCGGCCCTTGGCCACGTGAGGATGGGACGCCCACTCCGATATACCAGCAGTTTCCCAACCCGCGGGCCACAGCCAGGAGCAATGAATGCCTGCACCATCCAGTGAGCGACGATTGGACACCTATGACAGCCTGTTCTACAACGCATGGCTTAATGTGGAGGTGGCACCCACGCGATTCCTCGACCCTGCTACTATCCGACGCTTAAGGATCGATGGTGACCTGCACGAGATGCTCGTTCAGCTAGGATTTGGGACCATGGGTGCCGAAACCTACGACCTCTACCCTTCACTCGTCCGGCAGTTCATGGCCATTGTTCGCTTCGAGTACAAGAACCAGCCATCGAGTGTTGCTTGTGATGGCGTTCTCTCTTTCTTTGCTAGGGGCATCCGGTACTACGTCACTGTCCCCGAGCTCTGCACAATTTATGGCTTTGAGCAGTCCACGGCCACACGCAGGAATCTCTCCGACTTCCCAAAGGTTCAGGAGTTCTGGGAGATCCTTGGCACAGGTCCGTGGAGTTCAGCCACGGTAATTCAGACCGACATCCGCCACCCCACTCTCCGGTACTTCATGCGGATCCTTGCCGCCACTCTGCTTTGCAAGATGGAACCGAATAAGGTGAGGATCCACGAGCTTACACTTCTCTACCATGCACTTGACGGACTGGTTGACCTGACCTTCTTGGACCCAGACCGCGAGCTGACCATGCCTAACCTGGGTGCCGTCTTCGCTGAGCATCTAGTCAGCCTGAAGACGAAGCCTTTCACCGGTACAACCGGTCGAAAGAAGGAGAGCGTAGGGAGTCTTCTGACACCGATCTTCAAGTACCTCGGGATTCGCTTTGATGAGGGCAGCGCAGACACTTCTCGTGCTTACTTGGACGCAGCTCATCTGCGTAACAGCCGTTGGATGGACATGGATTTGTCCTGGACTTTCAGGACTACAGCTGGTACACATTGGTTCCTTCTACCTCACCGAGAGACGACTGACTTCATGTTGGCCATCGACAGGCTTAGGTTCCAGCCAGATGCACGCCTCGTCCTCGACCCACCTGCATCACGTCGAGATACAGAAGTCCGCAGCGCCGCTACCTCTCGAGCTTCATCAGCAGCACCTCCAATCCAGTTACCAGATCTCTCCAGGATAGAGACAGGAGATGAGAGAGTTTTCACGAGAGGAGTGTTGGATGCTCTTTGTGCCATCTGGTCATGCGTCTCGAGATGCCGCTGTTCGAGCAGAGCGAGATACACCACACCTTACATCGATCGATACTAACCGGCGAGACATGGTAGCGCCTATGATTCCTATACCCAATGAGAATGGATACCTGCGTGATCAAGATGGTCACCTGCGAAATGCAGCAGGTCAGAAGCTGAATGATCAGAAGGAGATCATTACTGAAGAAGAGACCAGAACTTTGGCTGATTACAACCGCCCCGATAAGTTCTATTCAAACCGATCAGCCATCCTACCTCCTGCTATCCAGAGAGGAGATTTTGAGCTCAAGCCGCAGTACTACACACTTGTGGGTCAAATCCCTTTTTGTGGTTTGCCCCATGAGCATCCTATGGACCATTTGGAGAGGTTCGAGGATCTTGTCACCCTAGTTAAAGCAAAAGGAGTCCCTCAAGACTATCTTTTCTGCAAGCTTTTCAAGTACTCTCTATCTGGAGAAGCTTTGCAGTGGCTAAGACAACTACCACCAGGTTCCCTTACCACCTGGAATGATATAAAGCACGCCTTCCTGCGTAATTTCTTTGATGATTCACGCGCTGAAGACTGGAGGAAGAAGATTGCTACATTCACCCAAGCACCTGAAGAGTCATTCAAGGATACTTGGAACAGATTCAAGTCCTACCAGCGAGACTGCCCACACCACGGATTCAACCAAGTACAACTGCTCTGCACCTTCTATAGAGGCATCAGCCCCGATTTCAAGAGAGCTCTTGATACAGCTAGCGATGGCAACTTCACCACCAGGAATCCTCAGAATGCTATCAAGCTAATTGACAACTTAGCTTTCAGCAACAACACAAGAAACTATATGAAGACTACATCCCCTGGGAAGGAGTACGTCAATGAAGTTCAAGCACAGCTAGACAACATTCAGAAGCTCCTAAACAAGCAGATCTGTTCAGTGGAAGATTCATAAATTGTTGAAGAAGATGTCAACTGGATTAGTTGAGCCGGTTTTCAGAGATCTGGTAACCAAGGAGGATTCAGAAACTTCACAGGCCAGAGAAGCAACTTTAACCAGAATCCCCAGAAGCCCAACACCTTCAACAGCAACAACCCTAACACCAACATAAGCTATGGAAGTGCCTTCTACTCAAATCCAAACCCACCCACCCAAGATACTAAACTGGAGGAATTGATAGACAAGATACTTGAGAGTCAGCAGAAGCTCGAGGTAAACTTCAATGGAAAGATCGATTCTGTCTACACCACCTTCATGACGAAGATAGATGCACTCAGCACCCATGTGAAGAAGCTAGAGACCCAGGTGTTGCAGACAGGAGAAGCAGTTAAGAAGCAGGAGTTTCCCACACCCAGAACATCAATGCCCTCCTAGATGATGACTTTTGGCAAGAGGTAGTAGAAGAGATTCAGAGATCTGATGATGAGAGTGAAAGAGAATTCGCCTACGACTACTATCGATCGATATCACCAGCTCAACATCGATCGATATCACCTTTAGTTCGTCGATCGATTGACTTCGACGAGTGTCGATCGATGAACTCCGACGAAAAACCTCGCGAATGCAATTCCGTCAAGATAATGTCTCACGCCTAATTCGCCGCACTTCACCCACTTCCGCCCAGCCCTGTCATCGATCGACATGATACCCCCATCATCGATCGACATCCAGACCCTGGCATCGCTCGACACATACGAAGTACCCCAACGCCGAGTGCCACTACCTAAAATCGACAATGCAGGTCTTGACGCTTTCCGGGAGCGATATTACACCACCAGAAACCCTACAGCAGCCCTAAAAGAGAGACCCACATATATTTTTGAGTCCATGGAAATGGAAAATATGGGGAGAGTGCTCAGAAAAAGGAAAGAGAAGACACCAACAGATCCTGCCACAACACCATCCGAGGTACAACTACCAAAATTTGATTTAAATTCACTAATTCCGGATGAGTTTGGTATTTTCAGGGATCTAGATGGTCATGCACGTGCCATAGATGGGAGAATCATTCCTATCTCCACAGAAGATGTTGCAGACATACTCCAGATGGCCAATGGACCTATTATCGAAAACGACCCGAACTAGACAAAGCGCCCATCGACCGATGCATGGAGACTAGCATCGATCGATACACACCGAGAGTATGGGACGAGAGCTTTCCAAAACGGCGAACAACGTTTCTTTTGGGAAAAGAAAGATGAATATGGAGTCTACAGAGATGAATCTGGCTATGCAAGAGTGGTAAACGGAGACATCATCCCTGTCACCAAAGAAGATATGGAAAACTTGCTGAAGAGAGCCTCACTATTTGGTCGCTCTTGTTTCTGCCTACCAGGATATGCTGATCAGTTTGCTAAAGGAGTTCCAGATGGCAAGATCTACACACAGAAAGAAGTCACCTACATGCTAGATGGCCTCACCAGCGATCATACCTGGAAGTTAGCAACCATGCCATATGAATATGAGAAAGCACTATCAAGACTTCGGGGTGAACTACTCTGGAACACCATCAACCCTGATTTAGTACGGTATGAAAGAGAAGCCCTTGAAGAATAAATCATCACTTCGCGCGCACAACTGAAGTCTCAGTCACAGCTATCGACCAATACAGATCCCTCTGCATCGATCGATGCACCCATACTTAACCCGATCGAGCACCACTTACAGAAGCTATCGATCGATGACAAACCCAGTCCATCGATCGACAACCGTGCTCAAGAATTCTGTACCAAGGAAGAATTTGAAGAAACCACAGCCGAGATCTACAAATCCATTGAAGCTTGTGAATACGAAGATTACTATCTACTGGACAAGTATTGGCTCCCAGTGCAGAATGATGTTAACAGTTTGGAACTGAGATTGGCAGATATTCAGAAGGAGGTAGAAAATATCCAAAGACAGCTCGCCAGCCGACCTGACCCATCCCCATCGATCGATGAGATACACAACGCATCGATCGATATGCAACCTCCAGCCTCAACCGACGATCCAACACACCACGACACCATGCAGCGCACAACATAACACATCTATAGCATGATTGGCAACCATCAGTACAGCCTTCCAACTTAGAAGGGTGGTTAAAAAGGATCCAAGCAGAAGTTTATGGTTTGAAGACTAGCATGACCAGAAGTGAGAAGGCCACAAGAAGCTTTCTAACCTCTTGGTTTGATGAAACACAAAAAAACGGAGGACACTTGTTTACCAACAAGTACCTGCAACCCACCTCACTAGCAACCATACTTCCATAGTCAAGCTAAACTGACTTTAAACAAGCGCTGAGTGGGAGGCAACCCACTGTTAGGTATTTTACTTACTTATTTTATTTTATTTTTACTTACTAGTTTCGTTTTTATTTGTTTTTAGGAAGATAGACACACGATCCATACCCATCAACCGATACGACCCGATCGATATCGCTCGACACAGACCAACACGCATCGATCGACGATGGCGACTCACCATCGATCGATACCCATATCGGTCAGGTATATCGTTTCCAATTTTCGATATCAGTTACACATATTTAATTTTTCTTATGCTCTAAATCCGACTAATTATACACTGAGGACAGTGTATGATTTAAGTCAAGGGGGAGTTGATTACTGATGCTACTTTACCTCTTTTTGATCTTTTTGATAAAGTTTTCAAAAATTGGTTTTATTGAGTCAAGAAAGGGAAAATTTTTCAAAGTCTTACTTTTTATCTTACCACTCTTTAGCACCATCCTTAGATTTATTGATTGCAGAAAGTACTATAGATGCTAAAGTGGATCACCGATCACCTATGTCAACACTTTCATGATTGTCTGGAAGAACCAAAGCTGATTTCCAACCTAACCTGACATCTATTGCTTGTCTGGGGGCTTGGTATACAAGGGATCGGAATCTTCTTGCAAGTCTGGAAGGTAAAAGTCTCAAAATTTTTGGTTTCCTTCTTTCCTTCCTTCGGCATCCCCAGAAAATAAAAGATTGAGATGATTTCCTGAGAGGCAGAGGGAGAGGTACATTACCTATGACCCCACTATTCTAAATCAAAGGAATGATCACACATTGTGGAAGCGAGGGAAAAGGTAAATTACCTATGACCCCACTTTTCGCCTACACTTTGTCAAAAGAGCTACAAAAAGTAGAAAGATCAAAAAAATGAACAGTAGTTGTTCATTGGGATTGATATAAAAAAGAAGAAGAGAGAAATATTGGGATTCAGAGAAGGGGGATAAAGAAAGAAAGGGAACCAGGATGAGAATGCCTTAAACTTGTTTGAGTTGAATCCAAGTGTTCCTTGATCGATACTCCCAAGGTAAAGCCTACACCTTTATTTTTATGCATAAATGAAATCAGTAGAGGGGATAGAAAGACAAGGAATGTTTAAGTTGATTGGCTAGATGATTAGGTGCTAAGCTAGGATATGGTATGATGTACTTTTGTAGTTGATAGGAATAAGGTGTGGTTTGCAACAAAGTAGGAGGTTATGATTTTTAAGTTGAGATTTTGATTAAGTCCCTGCTGTTTTAAGCTTCTTTTCAAGACTGACTTGATGTTTGCTTGAGGACAAGCAAAATGTTAAGTCTGGGGGAGTTGATAGACCATGATTTTGACCCGCTTTTGGTCATATTTTATATATGTTTTTATTATAATTATCTATGTTTTGGAGTCTATTAGGTATGTTTTCAGGTTCAGGAGTATTTTGTGGTAAAGTGATGATTTAGGTGTCTTTTGGTGCTTAAAGAAGAGTTTTCCAAGATGACTATGAAGATCCGACATAAGAGATACATATCGATCGATACACACCCTGTGTAATCGATCGATGACGCTTCCATAGAAGTCGAAGTCGAGATCCTCCATCGATCGATGTACGCAATGTACCATCGATCGATACAGAGCGTGATGAGCAAGATTTATTTGGCCAACTTGAAGCCCAAGTTCTCACCAAATTACAAGACTGCCCCTGACGAGTTTTTAACCTAATTGTACTCCCTATTTATAGCTATGCCTATGAGCCTTAAAAGACATGATGATGAAGAGTTTTTAGAACCAAGTTTTGTATTCTATTTTATACTTAGCAATAAAAGCATTTTCTTTTCTTCTTATTCTTATGCTATGAATCTCTTGGCTATGTCTGAGTAGATTCATATGTTAGATTTGGGGTTCAAATAGTTATGAGGAATTAGCCCCAACTATGGATTGTTGAGATGTTATATTCATTATCCAAATGAACCCTAATGCTTACTCTAGACTTGCTACCTAGAGTATTGATTATGGAGTGACTAATCTAATAGTCATCTTCCTGAAATCATTTGGCTAAACCCAGACTCTATTAAGGCACGATGCGACAGCCGGTCTGATAGAAATTCTCGGGTGAACAAAGTTCGATCCGATCTGATACTTAATATCGTTCGATACTCCTCTAGAGTTATCGATCGACGACAACTTATATCGATCGACACTGCGATAGCAACATCGATCGATGCAGTCGGCAATCAGATGAATGGACGAGTCTAACTAGCGACAGCTATAGATTTGTCTAAGGATTGAAGTTCTCATATATTTGCAAGCAATTCGTTAAGACATCCATAGATTTATAATCTTGATTTTCTGAATAGTAACCTTGAATCTAACTATTTCTCTTTATTGTTTTCAAACCCAAAACCTATTTTCCTTAGCAACTTACCATTGCTACTTATTTTATATACTGTTTTAAACCTTTTTCAACCTAGCTTAATCACTTAGGATTATATCTTTCGTGACTCTAGTTCCTTGTGGATTCGATCCCTAAGTGCTACGATTGAACCTCTTATTTGAGAGAGTAAAATCACTCCTTAGGTTAAACATTGAGTGACATCATCTCTGATAGAAGAATTGAAGGAATTGTGGTCAACATGGGTGCAATTATATGATCGTTCAACGAGAACCAATTTTACAATGCAAGTCGCTCTTCTTTGAACTATCAGTGACTTTCCTGCATATGGGATGTTATCAGGTTGGACTACGCATGAGAGACTAACTTGTCCTTATTGTATGGGATGCACAAGCGCAGTTCAGCTGAAGCATTGTAGGAAGACGTCTTGGTTTGATTCTTATCAGAGATTTCTTCCAATTAACCATCCGTATCGGTGAAACAAGACATTATTCAAGGAGAAAGTGGTTGTACGGGACACCGCACCTCCTTCTTTATCTGGAGAGAAAATCGAGAAGGATATTGATTACTATGGTGCATTGAAAACATTTAGCAAAGATGGCAATCGTCATACTCCTACAAATTTGGTTGATGGTTACGGGACACATCATAATTGGCAAAAAAAGAGTATATTTTGGAAACTTCCATATATACTAGAAGGAACTACTTTTGTGACACAAGCTTGATGTGATGCATATAGAGAATAACTTCTTTGAGAACATCATCAATATATTACTGAACGTCTCCAGAAAGACAAAACATAACAAGAACTCAAGGTTGGATTTGCCTTCGTTATGTTGTAGGAGTGAGCTGCATATTAAAAATGATGAGAAAATTCTGGTTCCCATTTTCAGATTGTCAACATAAGAGAAATCGGCGTTGTTCAAGTGGGTGACATCAGATGTGAAGTTTTCTAATGGATACATGTCAAATCTATCAAGATGTGGTGCGCATGGACAAAAGTTTTCAGGAATGAAGAGTCATGACTATCATGTGTTTATGCAACGACTTGTACCATTTGCATTTATGGAGTTGCTTTCAAAAAATGTTCACGAAGCACTTGCAAGTAAATACTTTGCACTTAAATAGAACATATATATTGGAATTAAAAACATTTAATCTTATTAATTCAACTGTCATTATTTGCAGGTATTAGAGCTTTTTTGAAAGATCGTAGTTCACTTACCTTAACTAAAGATATCATCAAACAACTTGATGATAATATCCTGATCTTAATGTGTAATTTGGAGAAAATCTTTCCTCCAAAAGTTTTTGACGTCATGGAACATCTAGTTGTCCACCTCCCATACGAGGTATTGCTTCGTGGACCTATTCATAACTAATGGATGTATATTTACGAGTGATCAATGAAACATTTAAAAGGGAAAGTAAGAAATCTTGCAAGGGTTGAAGGGTAAATAGTTGCTGGGAGTTTGAATGAGGAAATATCTCACTTCACTTCTTACTACTTTGGGTCACAAGTCCGTACACGAAAAAGGGCTCCGAGCAAATATGATGATGGTGGTGTTATGCCGACATATGTTGTAAAAGATGTTCCAGACATATTCTGTCAGATTGGACGTCTAGGAGGAAAACAAAAAGAAGTTTGGTGGTCGAGTACAGAAGACACTCATAGTGTCCACACTTATATACTCCTTAACTGTGAGGAGATGCATGAGTTTGAAAGGTAATTTAAACTATTTATGCTATTTTATATTACCTTGTATATATATATATATAATTATTACAATCTACTTAAGTAATGACAATCATTTGCAAAAACAGCGATTTTGTTGCCCAAGTTGAAGAAGCTATACCACGAATATCAACTAATGATCTCAACAATAAGAAAGATCAACATTTCGTGAAGTGGTTAAAACACATGTATAAGTCTCAATATAGTTAATTATGATTTTTTATTATAATATATAATACATATTAATTAATGAATTACGTACATGTTGATTATGATGTCCATTATATATTTAGTCGTAAATCCATGTAGACCCAAAGTAGTCGTAAATGTACCTCTACTTTACGGCGAAATGTAATTTTAGTCTATATTTTATTGGAAATTTTCCCATAAATATGTTATCCTCTCCCATTCTAAAGATACACCAAAACAAAATTAGAAAAAAACCTCTATAAATTCCCAAGATATTTGTGACAATATCTTGGTCAAATGCTCCCAGAAATATTTTCAGACGCATGGGGATTCCTCCCAAGTAACGGAGTTTCTCGGTTTTCAGGGGTACAATAAATCTCTCTGGAGCATTTGGTGTAACTTTTATGTCGTCGTAATTGAGTAGGTATGTACTCACACTAGTGGCCACTAAATAGTCTTAAATGGTAGTCCCCTAATTCATCGTATATGGTTGTAGTTCTTATATCGTCATAATCTGCTACACGTGTCGTCCTTAATTGGTCGTAACATGTATTCCTTGATTCGCTGTAACACCTAATTTTTCGTAATTTCGAATTAATTAAGTTCTAAATTACGACGACCACCAAATCCCTACATAAACTCGCGAGCAGTCGAACACATTTCGTTGGAATCTCCTCTCTCTCTAACAACCAATTCCCCTCCACTTTCCTTCTCTAAGGTATTTTTTTCTTAAGTTTTAGATTTAGATTTAGGTGGTTAGTTTAAGATTGAATTAGATTTGGTTTGGAGTTTAGGATGACATTAGATTATATTTAGAATTATATTTGATTATTTTTTATAATTGATTTAAATTAATTAATTGTTTATAATCTTTTTTATTTATTTAATAATCAACGATATGGCTTCTGGTAGAAAGAGAATTAGGAATCTTGCGGCTAGCAGACCTTCATATGGAGATACATTTCTCGATTGGTCGGATCTATCAGCTTCCAGCTCTGGCATTGCATCCGCCCAGGAGTTTGTCCCAGAGAGCACTCACCCGTCATTTGTGTCCATTGCTCTGTATGTGCCTCCCATTCAGTATGAGGCGGCTCCTCCTCTGTATGAGCCTTCTCCATACTATCCTCAGAATGACCCTCTAATCTCCATACCCTCCTGCTCCACACCATCCTGATCATCATGAGGAGCATGCCCCCAATCCAAATCATAATGCTGCCCCAGTTCCCAAAGCTGCTCCGGCTCCTCCTCCTGATGTCAATCCGGATTTGCTAGTGGAGTGAAATGCTCAGATGCTCTTAATGAGGCAAAAAGTGATCTATCATACTCTTACGAAATCTGGCATACTCTTATCTACTCTGATACTCTTGGAGAGTGTGGTTAAATTCGAAAATACCCCTCACCAATTTAATGAATAAATTAATAAATATTAATTCACTCCAAATTAATGAGTCATCACTCGATTCACTTACTCAGCTCCAGCCTCATCCATCTCTCCTCCGATATCAGGCACAAAGTCGGAATCGTCCTCGAGTCTTCTTCTTCTCCACTCCTCCCTCCTATCATCGAATTCTCGTTGCTTGGATGTTGGATCATTGAGCTATTATTTCTGTTCATTTTACAGGGTATGCATCTCAAATCGTCGTTCCGTTAAGACCGATGTATAGAATCCACCATAGACGAACTCAGAGATTCCGATTAGATTGAAGATTTCGTATTTGTGTATGAATGGTCTGTTTATTAGGAAATTTGATAATCAACAACTGTATAATTGAATGTCGGGAATCAAAGCTGATTACAATTTGGTATTGTTGAATTGAAGACTCGACTCGAAATTTGTAGTTGTAACATTTGGGCTTCATGAACTAATCGAGGATCAGAAAGGAATGAAAGTGTTGTTGGTCTGTCTATTACTCAATTGGATAATCAACAAATCTATGATTGAATGTCGGGAATGAAAGGACAATCTAGTCAAAGAAGATTAGACGTTCGCTGATTACTAATTGATCACTGACACAACTCTGTAACATGGTATAACGAAGTATAACTTTAATGGTATAACTGTGAAACCAAGTATAACGTTAATGGTATAACTGGTTAACCAAGTATAACTTTAAGGGGTTGGTTTTTTTTTTATTGCAGACAATGTGTTCTTTTTCAACGAACATACACTTTGTTTATGATGGACATTATTCGAAGGATGGAGATGATTATGAATGGATTCCAACCGATGCTCGTTTGTATGCTATATCCTTTAAGACATCATCGTTGGAGGAGATCACTTATTCATTGTTGAAGGAGAGGATATGCACGAAGATAGGAATAAATCCGTTTACGAAGAGGTTCAATTTGGGTTACATTCCATTGATAGTGGAACCTAAGAGGCAATCATATATTTTGGATGATGAAGATGTGTTTTTTTATCTAACATCAGTGGATAGAGAGCAGAGAAGAAATATTTTGCATGTGGAGGGCATCGAAGAATTGCAAATAGTTCAAATAACCGAGCAACGGTCAAGAGTTGGAGAGAGCTCTTGTAGTAGGAACTGTTGTGAGCGTGAGAGTGGATATGGGAAGAAGAGAATGTGGGCTCTGGTTTGGAACACGATGAACATCTCCACAAGAAACAGAAGAAGAGTAGGTTGTAAACCTTTCACTTTCAGTTTTGATGTGGATTAGGTTGTAAGCCTTTCACTTTCAGTTTTGATGTTTTTATCGTATGGGAAGGTTGTGAGGTGAAATAATTTGTATTTGTGTGTTGTTTAACTAAGTGAAACTTGTTTTCTTTACTGATATAACTACGATAGGTAAACTGAGTAATATGATTAGGTTGTAAGTGTTATATCATCATCTCTCAAGTTTGTAATAACATTTAGCCGTGACAAACAAAAACTTGATCATATACTTTATTATGTAGGGGTCCAAGATGGAGATGACCGTCTATGGGGATTATGAAAGGTTTAGAGGTCTCGAGAACCAAGAGGGAAAATGGGTCGATTAGGTTGTAAGCTTTTCACATTCAGTTTTGATGTTTTTATCGTATGGGAACGTTGTGAGGTGAAATAATTTGTACTTGTGTGTTGCTTAACTAAGTGAAACTTGTTTTCATTAATGGTATAACTACGATAGGTAAACTGAGTAATATGATTGTAAATTCTTAACTTTTGAGTTTTATAAGTCATGGAAGTAATAATATTTTAATTTATTATTAATGTTATGTTAATTATGATTTAATCAGAAATATTAAAATTCCATCTCATTGCTTGGTATCCCAATCTTATAGAAAATACAATGTATTCTCATAGCTTTGTCGCTAAAACTGACCTTGTTAGATTTGATAACTCTCTTTGGCACGAAATCAAGTTATGTGTACATGATCGTATGAGAAATGAACCTAGGATTACATTTACTCTTATAGTAGCAATAAGATCCTCGAACCTCTCCAGATGGTCCATAGGATGCTTGTGAGATAGCCCATAGTAGGGTATATGTGCCGCGAGTGTGTAGTATTGCGGCTTTGGCTCGAAATTATCCCTTTGGATGTCTGGAAGACAAATAGCTGACCTGTTGGCATAGTACTGGTCTGGACGGTTGTAGTCAGCCAAGGTCTTGGCTCGAGCATCCTTATCTACACGTTGAGCAGCTCATGTAGCATCAGTATCAAGCTCAGGGATTACAGTCCCCCCCTGATCATCTAGTTTCTGACCTGCTGCATTACGCATATGACCCTCTTGGTCATGCAGGTCTCTATTTTCATCCTGTCTTAGAATCATAATCACAACCATGTCTCGTGGCTAAGTTTTGATTGATGTACTAGGTTCGGTATCGATCGATGTCGGATTAAGAAAATCGGTCGATGATGAAGTGTTGATGTCGATCGATATAATAGTTGAATCGGTTGACGGTGGTTGGCAAAATTCGTCGATGACAAGCGTTGATATCGATCGATGTGGAACATCGGTCTTTGCAGATTGGGCATTCCAAGCTTGCACGATTTTCAGAGAATAGAAGTTGTTTTTCTTTGTTGCTTCTGGTACTGCTGGGCATGCACCAGAAAAGTCAAGAAAAATATTTTGTGCCAGAAAGGGAGTCTAAAGAAGAGTAACCTAGAATTATCAGACTAAATCTAATGGCGATCAAAGCTCCCAGACAACGGCGCCAAATTTGACATCACTCAAATTATCCTAAGGAGTGAATTACTCAAATATGAGATTCAGTTGTAGTACTTAGGGATCGAATCCACAAGGATCTAGAGAACCAATTAAATATAATCAGAGTGAATAAGTCTAGGTTAGTTTATGATTTAAAGTAAATAACAGTGTAGTAATCCTAATTGAGCAAGGCAGTTACTCTACTAAATTGATTGAGGGTTTGAAACCTAATTGGAAAGATGTTAGACTTGTGGTTTCTATTAAGGTATCATGGAAAATAATTCTATAGGTGCTAAACAGTTGTATTGAATGATATTAAAGAACTCAACTACTTAATAACAAATTCATCAACATTCACCTTTCTGTATGAGTTTATTAGTAATGATCTATTGACCCAACCAAGGATATTCGATCAATAGCAGTGTCGATCGATTATTCTAGAGGAATATCATTCGATACACCTTTCACCTTGTCGATCGATATCTCTATAGAATAATCTATCGACACTATTCTAGTTAAGATTTATGCGTGGGTTGAACAATGCTCAATAAGGCTCATAGATCAAGTTGTCATTATACTCTATCAAATCTTAGCTTACTAGAATAGAATTCATGACAGTATTGTTTAAAGGTTACTCAAACATCCACATTTTTTAGATCAAGTTTCTAGGTAGCAATTCTAGAACATAAGACTTAAGAACATTATATTAATAAATATCACACCTGGCAATCCCATAATTGGGGCTAATCCCCTTAACCTATTTAAACCTTAAACCTAATAATTGAACTACTCAGAAATATCTAAGCAATTCATAACACAAGCAAGGTAAATAAACTGCATGATAGATAGATATATACTGATATACCATGATTTTGACCCACTTTTAGTCATGGTATATTGGTGGTTTTATAACTATTTATTATATTATAGAAGCTTATAAGCATATTTATAGGTTCAGGAGTACTTTGGAAGAAAGTGATGTTTTTGGAACATTTAAGAGAGAATTGGAGAGATCACTTGATTTTGGAATCGACCAAGACAACAAGGTCCACCAACAGTTGACATAGTTTAACAAGACAAGTACGAAGACAAGTACAAAGTTTCACCAATTAGTTTCACCAATTAAATAACACTAATAAAATAAACACATTTATTTATTGATCTTACTATTCAGTTTCAGTAATTCGACTGCAAAATTAGAAGGTGTTTTAAACTTTTAATATTAATTGACAATTTAAAAATATGAAGATGCTTAATGCTAATATAAACCAAAAAGTTTCACCGACATTTGAACAAAGTTTAACAAGACAAGTACGAAGACAAGTACAAAGTTTAACAACAAGATTTACACAAGACCTTCAACCCCATATTTCAGAACATAAGGGTCGCTGTTTAGTAGAGACTGCATGAAGTTCTCAATCTCGGAAAAACGCGGATTGAACCTGAAGTCTGAAATTCCACCTTCGGTCTCAAGCCATATATCAGGAGGACCAAAATAATCTGTATAAATATAAATGATTTTAGCAAATAATTTACTCAACTATCACATCTAAAACTAGACACAGAAACTACACTTACTCCAAAACTTCCAGACCCTCCACATCTTAAGAGCCACAATCACTTGTCCACCTTTCATGTTTTCAAGACCATCCCGGAAGTCATAGGCATGTTTGCCAGTTGCCACACATTTTATCTAGCTGTCACTATTCAGAATAAAGAAAAGGTGTGTCAATTACAATATAGATAAATTTTGCTTGGATCATATGTTACTTTCTACTTACATGTTGTCCCTTATGTAAAACACCATCCTTGGTCCTCGAGGGTCATCGAAATGGGCTTCCGTGTTGAAGACCACTCTCATTATATCTACCATATAAGTGTACAGAGTAATACAAAGTTATACAAAGTTCTGAAACCAAGACATGCAACTTTTGTGATTACTTACATCTAAATCAGTTCGTTTCACTTAGGTTCACTAACTTCTACATGCGACTGTTGTGAGTACCTATGGGATAGTTTTGTTCCCTGTGGGACATGTGAGGGATTGCATGAATGTTCTTGAAGACAATGAAAAGCTGATCGTTAAGAGGATCGATGATGCGGACTTGTGTGATGGGCATAGCAGTTAGTTTGAACCAAGCGTTAGTTGCCTGGAAACCTAGATAGCAACGTTCAACTTCTACCACAAAGATTTCCACCCATTTTCTCTTCTGGTTCTCAAGGCCTCTAAACCTTTCATAATCCCCATAGACGGTCATCTCCATCTTGGACCCCTACATAAATAAAGTATATGATCAAGTTTTTGTTTGTCACGGCTAAATGTTATTAAAAACTTGAGAGATGATGATATAACACTTACATCTTCATCTGCTAGGACATAGGTATAGAAGGGTCCCCTGTTGGTAACATAGGAACAAAAAAGGTAGATCCTGTGTAGTTTGACTCTGAAACGCCAAACCCTGACCTTGGGGTTA
This sequence comes from Eruca vesicaria subsp. sativa, assembly GCA_932364175.1. NCBI lineage: Eukaryota > Viridiplantae > Streptophyta > Magnoliopsida > Brassicales > Brassicaceae > Eruca > Eruca vesicaria. The sequence continues at coordinate 106,262 of CAKOAT010330710.1, forward strand.
TAAGAAATCTCGGAAAGTTTATTGTAGACTGACATCTTTTTTGTAGATAGATGAAAGAAGATATGAGAGAGGAGATGAGATGATGAATCCCTTCTTTGCTTTTTTTTGACTAAAGGAGATGATTGAACTTACTGTTGTGGAGTTTAAATGCAATGGTTATGATGATCTACTACTTAATGACGGTGTACTGTTGTGGCTTTTAAATGCAAGTGTAATGATTATAAGAGACTTTGAAACTAGACTTTTTCAAGAGGACCAAAATAATCTGTACAAATATAAATGATTTTAGCAAATGTTTTATTTTCGACTAAAGGAGACGATTGAACTTATTGTTGTGGAGTTTAAATGAAATGGTTATGATGATCTACTACTTAATGACGGTGTAGTGTTGTGGCATTTAAATGCAAGTGTAATGATTATAAGAGACTTCGAAACTATACTTTTTCATGAGCAAAGTCATGTTCTTTCGAGTAGTCCATCAAATCACCGATAATTATAGGTTTTTCTTAAATCTTAATATTACCATTTTCATTTAATATATCCTACACCTACGTTTTTCATAGTTTCAAAAAATTTATGCAATCTAAATTTTGAATTTTTTCTTAGTTTCATAACTTTAGACAATCTAACTCACTTACTTTCACTTACTTATATAGTTATATATCTTAGTTTCACTTACTTTCACTTACTTATATAGTTATATATCTTAGTTTCACTTACTTTATATATAGTTATATATCTTGTACAAAGTTACAGTTCCAAGAGATGCGAGTGTATATATTCAGAAGGCGTGTGAGAGAAGTCGTTTCTTCTCGAGGAGTCCATCAAATCACACTTAAATGGACACACTTCTTTTGATTAGGGTGAGTGGTTCATTAAATTTTAAGGGTTTATCACTTCTACAAACCAGTGACAAAAAAAAAATCACTTCTACAAACTTGTGATTTCTCTCACCATTAACCGTTTTCTTTTATCAGAGTTAAACATGGAGAACATGAACTTGACTTCTCTCCCTCCTTCAATGCTTCATAAGATTCTCTCTAATGTACTAAAGACCAGTATCCGGAACTTTGGTTCTGCAAGGATTGCTTTTTCTGGGTTCAATGAAGTTGGAAGAGATGATCACTTCTATAGATCGGCCAATCTAATTTATTTCAATGACTGGGCAGACGAGGCAAATGCTGTTCAAGCTTTCAAGCTTAAATGCTACCGTTTGGGTAATCCTGAGGCCATCTACCTGAGAGGTATGTACGAGTTCTTCTTCCTCAATTTACTTGATGAAGGAAGGGAAAAAATACATCGTGCTGGTGAGAGAGGGTGCGTGTTGGCACAATTTGTAGATGCTATGCTGAACTTAGCCTTTAGCTTTGATGGTAGAGGAATTGTTCACAACTACCCTGCTTTTACTCGTCAACATGTTGAGGAGATGTTTCAAATCATCACTAGTTGGGTTATCTTAGGCAATTGGGATTACGAAAAACCTCCCATGTTTCGATCTGTGGCTGAAAGGATAGATCCTAATGTGCCACATAATTGCTGGTGCTCCAACCTAGACCCACCAATGTTTGTAGTCTCCCTAGATGGATCAATATTACGGTGGAAATGCGATTGTTGTTTCTGGAATTGTGCAGCTTGGGACTTCTGCGATGCCATACACTCGACTGCTCGTAAATTAGTCTTCACAATATGCTCTGCTATTTCTCTAGTTATAGCTATAAACATAATGTACTTTCTCTAGTTATATTTATAAACTAATATTTTTTATTTGAACTTCAATGAATATATCAATAACAACAACTGTGGCTAAACAATAACGTGATAAAAAATTGCAATCTAAAAGTGCGACTTAGTTCAATTTAGAATACCTTCAATTTATTAGGTTAAGTATTATTACGCTGCACGGTTACACCAAGGTTTACAATTACACCAATTCTTACAAAGGTTTCGGAAAACAGATCCGAATTTTATGGATCGGGTTTGGCGAAATGGCTCTGGTTGGGTTGTAATTATGCAAGTTTCTGTTGGGCTTGTGGTCTTTTAATAATTTTTATGATTTAAATAAAGATATATTTAATTACAAATCCGGTCAGTTTCGGGCAAGAGTATCTCAGCTATTTTTTTTCTGGGCAGGAGTACCTGAGCGTTTGATTCATTGCTAGTGCCAGAGACTGCTCCCTAGGCTAGATTTATGGTGGAAGACCTTCTTCAGATGCCGGGACAAGAAGGTTTACCTATCATCATCCCAGATCGACCAGCCAACACTTTTTCAGTAATCTTTGAATTTTTTTAATTATTAAAGTTTTAATTACAGTTATTACAATTATATATCAATTTAATTTATTTTTTAAAAATTGTAGTTTTGTGACGGACAACCCCGTGGGATGGAGTGTTTCAGAAATCATCTAGGCAAACCTCCAAGAAGCGCATCCGAACTGGAGTCTTACACCGGACCACGTTCGGAGGACTTGGTTCAAGTGCTTTGCAGTAATTTTTTATTTATTTATTTAATTCATTCATTTTGAAATTTATTTAATATTATCAATTTCTTATTTTAATCATTTTTTTTAAAAAAAAAATGGAACTGGTCTATTGCTGTCTATGAGAAGGTGAATGCATGGTTCTACGATAAGGTGAAGTTACGCCTGAAGAACATTGTTGGCGATTGGAAGGAGAAGTGGAGGGTTTTACATAATGAAAAAAATCCATCTACATCAGTGATCACATTTAGACTGGCTTGAAGGCTTATTGGAATTTGCCTAAGTCAGTTCAAAAATCCCTCTGTTGCTCCACGGCCCGGTTGACGCGTGATGCTGAGGGTAATTTGCCATAGCCCCACACTTCCGGGCAGACGCCACATGCCGAGAAAGCCCTAGAAATCGTACGTACTCGAACTTTTCTAATTTTTTTATATTATTAATAAATTATTTATTCAATGCATGAGTTTAATTTAAATTTTTTTCTAGGCCGCTCTGGAAGGAGCACCACCATCTCTTTCCCGACTTTACAAGATGACGCACCAGCATTTTGATGGGACGTTTGTTGATTCTCAAACAGAAAGGATCTACAACAATGTGGACGCTCGGATCCAGGAGGTTCAGACCCAGTTGTCGCAACAAGGTGAACCGGTCCAGTTATCCATCGTCGAACAAGACAAAATATTAGAGCAGGTAAAATATTCAATCTTAATTAATTATAATTATGTTTTTATATATGGAATTTTAAGCTTTTAGGGTTATATATGTATTAGTTTCTATTCATTTTATTAATTGAATGAAGGTCATCTCAAAGAAAAGGGGACGGATGGTCGGATTGATACAGTGAATGATGCCCGAGGGCGAGAGCTGAATACGCTCAAAGAATGAATGACGAATCTCTGTTCAGGGCAGATTTGACGACTGCTAACCAGGTCATCTCAGAGCTCCGGACGGACAACCAGACCAACAGGAGCCACATTAGGGCCATGGTGGAGATGTTTGACATTATTGCTGAAACAAACTCAGTCCTTGCACAAATGTGGCATAATAGACGTCCAACCATTAAATCCCAACCCTAATCCAGAAGAGCAGGCGCAAATGGAGCAACGGGCTGCAGTGCACATCTATGACTTCTTTGACGACATCAACCTTAATAATTAGTTTTTTTTTTCGATTTTGTAATTTTTCGTTATTTTTTTTTAAATTTGAATATTATATCATTTATGTTTTGGATATTATATTTTGGATATATTAGACTTTTCAAAAAAATTTCTGAATTTATAAATTATTAATTTTTTAAATTAAAAATTAAAAATTTGAATATATCTAAATTATTTAATTGGACGTAAACTAATTGTAATAAATTAAACCGGTTCAAAGTAAATTGGTCATAATATTTCGTCTACTTTACTTCGATAGTTGATGTTAAGTCATCGTGAATATTATGATTAATTTAATTCTGTTTAATGTCTAATCATTACGACTACTTTACTACCGAACTTTACGACCAATGGATGTCGAAAAGAAGGATGTAACTTTACGTCTTAATTAACTTCTTTTTTATGACTACTAGCTTTATTACCAAATTACGACAAAATTGTTTAGTCGTACACTTTACGGCGATTTTACGCCCAATTGTTCATTACGACGGGTACTTAACGACGTATCACTCATCGTCGTTAGGTAGTCGTAATTTATCAATTACGACAACATAATGACTAAACAATAAATCTCTCTGGAGCATTTGGCGTAACTTTTATGTCGTCGTAATTGAGTAGGTATGTACTCACACTAGTGGCCACTAAATAGTCTTAAATGGTAGTCCCCTAATTCGTCGTATATGGTTGTAGTTCTTATATCGTCGTAATCTGCTACACGTGTCGTCCTTAATTGGTCGTAACATGTATTCCTTGATTCGCTGTAACACCTAATTTTTCGTAATTTCGAATTAATTAAGTTCTAAATTACGACGACCACCAAATCTCTACATAAACTCGCGAGCAGTCGAACACATTTCGTTGCAATCTCCTCTCTCTCTAACAACCAATTCCCCTCCACTTTCCTTCTCTAAGGTATTTTTTTCTTAAGTTTTAGATTTAGGTTTAGGTGGTTAGTTTAAGATTGAATTAGATTTGGTTTGGAGTTTAGGATGACAATAGATTATATTTAGAATTATATTTGATTATTTTTTATAATTGATTTAAATTAATTAATTGTTTATAATCTTTTTTATTTATTTAATAATCAACGATATGGCTTCTGGTAGAAAGAGAATTAGGAATCTTGCGGCTAGCAGACCTTCATATGGAGTTACATTTCTCGATTGGTCGGATCCATCAGCTTCCAGCTCTGGCATTGCATCCGCCCAGGAGTTTGTCCCAGAGAGCACTCACCCGTCATTTGTGTCTATTGCTCTGTATGTGCCTCCCATTCAGTATGAGGCGGCTCCTCCTCTGTATGAGCCTTCTCCATACTATCCTCAGAATGACCCTCTAATCTCCATACCCTCCTGCTCCACACCATCCTGATCATCATGAGGAGCATGCCCCCAATCCAAATCATAATGCTGCCCCAGTTCCCAAAGCTGCTCCTGCTCCTCCTCCTGATGTCAATCCGGATTTGCTAGTGGAGTGAAATGCTCAGATGCTCTTAATGAGGCAAAAAGTGATCTATCATACTCTTACGAAATCTGGCATACTCTTATCTACTCTGATACTCTTGGAGAGTGTGGTTAAATTCGAAAATACCCCTGACCAATTTAATGAATAAATTAATAAATATTAATTCACTCCAAATTAATGAGTCATCACTCAATTCACTTACTCAGCTCCAGTCTCATCCATCTCTCCTCCGATATCAGGCACAAAGTCGGAATCGTCCTCGAGTCTTCTTCTTCTCCACTCCTCCCTCCTATCATCGAATTCTCGTTGCTTGGATGTTGGATCATTGAGCTATTATTTCTGTTCATTTTACAGGGTATGCATCTCAAATCGTCGTTCCGTATAGACCGATGTATAGAATCCACCATAGACGAACTCAGAGATTCCGATTAGATTGAAGATTTCGTATTTGTGTATGAACTAATCGAGGATCGGAAAGTTTGAATGGTCTGTTTATTAGGGAATTTGATAATCAACAACTGTATAATTGAATGTCGGGAATCAAAGCTGATTACAATTTGGTATTGTTGAATTGAAGACTCGACTCGAAATTTGTAGTTGTAACATTTGGGCTTCATGAAGTAATCGAGGATCGGAAAGGAATGAAAGTGTTGTTGGTCTGTCTATTACTCAATTGGATAATCAACAAATCTATGATTGAATGTCAGGAATGAAAGGACAATCCAGTCAAAGAAGATTAGACGTTCGCTGATTACTAATTGATCACTGACACAACTCTGTAACATGGTATAATGAAGTATAACTTTAATGGTATAACTGTGAAACCAAGTATAACGTTAATGGTATAACTGGTTAACCAAGTATAACTTTAAGGGGTTGGTTTTTTTTTATTGCAGACAATGTGTTCTTTTTCGACGAACATACACTTTGTTTATGATGGACATTATTCGAAGGATGGAGATGATTATGAATGGATTCCAACCGATGCTCGTTTGTATGCTATATCCTTTAAGACATCATCGTTGGAGGAGATCACTTATTCATTGTTGAAGGAGAGGATATGCACGATAGGAATAAATCCGTTTACGAAGAGGTTCAATTTGGGTTACATTCCATTGGTAGTGGAACCTAAGAGGCAATCATATATTTTGGATGATGAAGATGTGTTTTTTTATCTAACATCAGTGGATAGAGAGCAGAGAAGAAATATTTTGCATGTGGAGGGCATCGAAGAATTGCAAATAGTTCAAATAACCGAGCAACGGTCAAGAGTTGGAGAGAGCTCTTGTAGTAAGAACTGTTGTGAGCGTGAGAGTGGATATGGGAAGAAGAGAATGTGGGCTCTGGTTTGGAACACGATGAACATCTCCACAAGAAACAGAAGAAGAGTAGGTTGTAAACCTTTCACTTTCAGTTTTGATGTGGATTAGGTTGTAAGCCTTTCAATTTCAGTTTTGATGTTTTTATCGTATGGGAAGGTTGTGAGGTGAAATAATTTGTATTTGTGTGTTGTTTAACTAAGTGAAACTTGTTTTCTTTACTGATATAACTACGATAGGTAAACTGAGTAATATGATTAGGTTGTAAGTGTTATATCATCATCTCTCAAGTTTGTAATAACATTTAGCCGTGACAAACAAAAACTTGATCATATACTTTATTATGTAGGGGTCCAAGATGGAGATGACCGTCTATGGGGATTATGAAAGGTTTAGAGGTCTCGAGAACCAAGAGGGAAAATGGGTCGATTAGGTTGTAAGCTTTTCACATTCAGTTTTGATGTTTTTATCGTATGGGAACGTTGTGAGGTGAAATAATTTGTACTTGTGTGTTGCTTAACTAAGTGAAACTTGTTTTCATTAATGGTATAACTACGATAGGTAAACTGAGTAATATGATTGTAAGTTCTTAACTTTTTAGTTTTATAAGTCATGGAAGTAATAATATTTTAATTTATTATTAATGTTATGTTAATTATGATTTAATCAGAAATATTAAAATTCCATCTCATTGCTTGGTATCCCAATCTTATAGAAAATACAATGTATTCTCATAGCTTTGTCGCTAAAACTGGCCTTGTTAGATTTGATAACTCTCTTTGGCACGAAATCAAGTTATGTGTACATGATCGTATGAGAAATGAACCTAGGATTACATTTACTCTTATAGCAGCAATAAGATCCTTGAACCTCTCCAGATGGTCCATAGGATGCTTGTGAGATAGCCCATAGTAGGGTATATGTGCCACGAGTGTGTAGTATTGCGGCTTTGGCTCGAAATTATCCCTTTAGATGTCTGGAAGACAAATAGCTGACCTGTTGGCATAGTACTGGTCTGGACGGTTGTAGTCGGCCAAGGTCTTGGCTCGAGCATCCTTATCTACACGTTGAGCAGCTCATGTAGCATCAGTATCAAGCTCAGGGATTACAGTCCCCCCCTGATCATCTAGTTTCTGACCTGCTGCATTACGCATATGACCCTCTTGGTCATGCAGGTCTCTATTTTCATCCTGTCTAAGAATCATAATCACAACCATGTCTCGTGGCTAAGTTTTGATTGATGTACTAGGTTCGGTATCGATCGATGTCGGATGAAGAAAATTGGTCGATGATGAAGTGTTGATGTCGATCGATATAATAGTTGAATCGGTTGACGGTGGTTGGCAAAATTCGTCGATGACAAGCGTTGATATCGATCGATGTGGAACATCGGTCTTTGCAGATTGGGCATTCCAAGCTTGCACGATTTTCAGAGAATAGAAGTTGTTTTTCTTTGTTGCTTCTGGTACTGCTGGGCATGCACCAGAAAAGTCAAGAAAAATATTTTGTGCCAGAAAGGGAGTCTAAAGAAGAGTAACCTAGAATTATCAGACTAAATCTAATGGCGATCAAAGCTCCCCGACAACGGCGCCAAATTTGACATCACTCAAATTATCCTAAGGAGTGAATTACTCTCTCAAATATGAGATTCAGTTGTAGTACTTAGGGATCGAATCCACAAGGATCTAGAGAACCAATTAAATATAATCAGAGTGAATAAGACTAGGTTAATTTATGATTTAAAGTAAATAACAGTGTAGTAATCCTAATTAAGCAAGGCAGTTACTCTACTAAATTGATTGAGGGTTTGAAACCTAATTGGAAAGATGTTAGACTTGTGGTTTCTATTCAGGTATCATGGAAAATAATTCTATAGGTGCTAAACAGTTGTATTGAATGATATTAAAGAACTCAACTACTTAATAACAAATTCATCAACATTCACCTTTCTGTATGAGTCTATTAATAAGGATCTATTGACCCAACCAAGGATATTCGATCAATAGCAGTGTCGATCGATTATTCTAGAGGAATATCATTCGATACACCTTTCACCTTGTCGATCGATATCTCTATAGAATAATCTATCGACACTATTCTAGTTAAGATTTATGCGTGGGTTGAACAATGCTCAATAAGGCTCATAGATCAAGTTGTCATTATACTCTATCAAATCTTAGCTTACTAGAATAGAATTCATGACAGTATTGTTTAAAGGTTACTCAAACATCCACATTTTTTAGATCAAGTTTCTAGGTAGCAATTCTAGAACATAAGACTTAAGAACATTATATTAATAAATATCACACCTCGCAATCCCATAATTGGGGCTAATCCCCTTAACCTATTTAAACCTTAAACCTAATAATTGAACTACTCAGAAATATCTAAGCAATTCATAACACAAGCAACGTAAATAAACTGCATAATAGATAGATATATACTGATATACCATGATTTTGACCCACTTTTAGTCATGGTATATTGGTGGTTTTATAACTATTTATTATATTATAGAAGCTTATAAGCATATTTATAGGTTCAGGAGTATTTTGGAAGAAAGTGATATTTTTGGAACATTTAAGAGAGAATTGGAGAGATCACTTGATTTTGGAATCGACCAAGACAACAAGGTCGACACAGAGTGACAAACGTTGATTGATATGCACTTTGCATAATCGATTGATGCCTAAGGCGTGGAAGACAAAATTCGCAAAACAGCCGACTTGAAGTCCAAACTTTACCAAATTACCATTATACCCCTGACGAGTTTTAACCTAAGTTTATATACTCTTCCAAAGTGTTAGAGGCAGAGAGAGTTTTTTTTGTATTCTTTTTTCACAGCAGAAGGTTTTTAGGATTTATAGTTTGGGAGAGAAGATCAACAGAGAGATTTGTGATTGGAACTCCATTGATTTCTAGCTACATATAATTATGCAGTTTTATTACTTTGCTTGTGTTATGATTTTCTTAGACATGTCTGAGTAATTCACTTGTTAGAATTAGGGTTTAAATAGGTTAGTGAGATTAGTCTCAACTATAGGATCGCTTGTTGTGGTATTCATTAATTGGATGTACTTAATGCTTATGTTCTAGACTTGCTATCTAGAAACCTTAATCTAGGATATTTAGGTTGTTTAAGAATCCTTAGATAACTCTGATAATCTTGAATACATCCTGATTAAGCTAGGATTTTACTAGAAATACAACAAAAGTTTGATCTAGGGATCCATAGTGAGTGTAGATTAACTCGGGTATAACGCTTGACTAGCCGCATCGATCGATATTCCCATAAGAAATTAATCGATGTCGTGTAAAGTGTATCGATCGATATTCCTATAAAATAATCGATCTACACTATTACTGATCGGACATTCTTGTTTAGGTCAATAACACTCTAGTCAATAGACTTAATAAATTGAAAGTTTAGTAAATTTGTTACTAAGATAATTAAACTCCTTAACACCATGCAAACAACTAATTAGCACCTGTAAGATTTCTCCAACACATGAATAAAATCCCTAAGTCTAACACCTTTCCATTTAAGTTAAAAAACCCTCATTATATTCTGTTGAGTAATTGTCTTGCTCAATTAGAATATTTACTATTTCTTGTTTACTTGTCAACTGAAATTTTACATTTGATATTCATCTAGTATTATTGCTTGATTAGATTTAAGTGGTTCCTTAGCTCCTTGTGGATTCGATCCCTAAGTACTACAATAGATCTCTTATTTGAGAGAGTAAGTGCTTCTTAGGGTAACTTTAGTATGTATCAAATTTGGCGCCGTTGCCGGGGAGCTTTGATCGCCATTAGAATTAGTCTAATAATTCTAGGGTTTTCTTCTTCCTTTCTCTTTATTATCTTCTGATAATTTTTTTTTCTTGATTTTTCAGGTGCATGCACCGAATTACCAGAAGCAACAAGGAAAGCCAACTGCTATTTTCAGAAGACCTAGCAAGCTTTGAACAATCGATCAGCAAAGACTTACACTCCACATCGATTGATAGCAACACTCGCGCATCGACCGATTCCCATCAGGCGACAACTGACCTCGCTCTCACATCGATCCACAACAACAAATCTTTTTCGACTGATTCTCATCACTCTACATTGATAGATACCACACCTCGTACATCCATCGATACTTAGCTGCGAGAAATGGTTGTGCCTCTGATACTAACCGCAAATGAGAATGGAGACCTATATGACCAGGAAGGTCATCTGCGTAATGAAAAAGGTCAGAGACGAGGTACTCAGGGGAATGTAATCCCTGAAACTGATACTGATGAGGCCGTTCGACCCAAGACCTTGGCAGACTACAACCGTCCAGACCAGTATTATGCCAACATGTCAGCTATTCGAAAGACGTCCAGAGGGAAAATTTCGAGTTGAGCCCCTGTACTACACACTTGTGGCACATATACCCTACTATGGGTTGTCACATTAGCATCCTATGGACCATCTTGAGAGGTTCAAGGATCTTATTGCTGCTATTAGAGTTAAGAAAGTCCCTGAGGACTATCTACTGTGCAAGTTATTCAAGTACTCACTGGCTGGAGATGTTGTGCATTGGCTCAAGCAGCTACCACCAGGATCTCTTACATCCTGGGCTGACATAAAGAATGCGTTCCTGCACAATTTTTTTGATGAGGCACGAGCTAAAGAACTGAGAAGCAAGACTGCTACCTTACACAGAAATCTGGAGAGTCTTTCAAAGACTCTTGGATAAGATTTAAGTTCTTCTAGTGCGACTGCCCACACCATAGATTTAAGTTGGTGCAGATACTCAGCATTTTCTTTAGAGGAGTCGCTTTGAAGTATCAGATGGATCTTGATACATCAAACGATGGGAGTTTCAACACCATGAATATAGAAGAAGCTGTGAGGCTTATTGAGAATCTAGCAAACAACAGCAGCACCAAGAACACTGATTCTGAAAAGAGGAAATCTATACATTCTTTTATAGTGCTATTACCCTTGTGTCGGGTGTTCGAGAGCTATCTATGCGAGATAACTTAGGTTTGTTTAGGACTGTTGCGAGTTTGTTGTGATAAGCAACAAACTATTTTTAGGTGATAGATGTTTAAGTTGTTTGGGCCTTCACAAAGGAATTATATCTTAAGAAGCTGTATATGTTTTTATAGTCGCGGACGGACTGTTTATTGTTGTTATTTTGGAAAGGAACATTTTTCCCGAATATTGGCGACGTCTCGCTTCATTCAGAATTTCGTTTTTTCTTTTACTCACCTACCCCCCCTTTTTTAATGAGGGGGGGACAGCTGGTCTCGTCTTGCGACAAGATGCCTACGTACCCTTTAGGGGGATTAAGCCGTCTCGTAGTTCAATATTTTGCGGGCGTGTTGCCTAGTGATAGTATTTCTTGAGGTGCATAGCGTTCCACGATCGGGGAATTTTGGTGCCCTGCATGTTCGCGATTTCATACACTCCCGGCCGGACTACCTTTGTGACCCTGTATGGTCCTTCCCAGTTGGCTCCAAATTTCCCGGCGTTTTGTTCTCGGTGTTTTGGAAGACTTTTCGTAAGACTAGTTCGCCTTCATGAAATCTACGGCCTCGTACGTTTGCATTATAGTACTTTGCGGCCGCTTGCTGGGAGTTCTGAATTTGGATGAGGGCCTGATCCTGTCGTTCGTTTACCAGGTCGAGTTCGTCAAGAAGCATTAGGTTGTTCGATTCTTCCCTTTTTGGGAGAAACCTTCTGCGCACTCCTGGAAATTCGACTTCTGCTGGGATCATGCATTCTGTTCCATACACGAGGGCAAAAGGAGTTTCGCCCGTTGCTCGCCATGGGGTCGTGCGGTGTGACCATAAAACTCCCTCGAGTTCCTCGGCCCACCTGCCCTTTTTGGCGTCAAGGCGTTTTTTAAGGCCGTCGAGGATAGTTTTTTAATGGTTTTGGCTTGTCCGTTTCCTTGAGGATATCTTGGAGTTGATTTTGTCAATCGTATTTTCCATTTCTCGCAGAAAGCTTCGAATCTAGTCGAGATGAATTGAGACCCGTTGTACGTTACGATTTTGTATCGGACCCCATGTCTGAAAACTATATTTTTCTATACGAAATTCTCTACTTGGGCGTCTTTGATGCTCGGATAAGATTCCGCTTCGACCCACTTGGAGAAGAAATCGGTTAGGACCAATAGGAAACGTTTTTGTTTTGACGCGTGCATCGGTCCGACTATATCCATTGCCCATCGCATGAATGGATACAGTGCCGAGATAGAGGAGAGAACTTCGGCTGGCTGATGAATAGTTGGAGCGTGCCTTTGGGACTTCTCACATTTTCGTGCAAAACTCCCGCAATCCTTGATCATCGTCGGCCAAAAATATCCGTGGCGTTTGATTTTTATTGCGAGAGACCTTCCGCCGGAATGGTTTCCGCAAGAACCGGAATGTACTTCTTGCATTATCCGCAGTGCCTTTTCTCCTTGCACGCAGGTCATAAGGGGTCCGGAGAATCTCTACTTATAGAGTTCTTTGTCCACTACAACGTACCGTGCGACTTGAGTTTTTCTTTTTCGGGCTGCCCATTTTTCTGATGGGAGTGCTCCGTTGGTGATGTATGCGAGGATCGTTTCCATCCATGGCCGGTCGAACCCGTAGTCGGACTGATCTGCGGATGGACGATTATCGTTTTCGTTGATATCGTCTTTTGGTTCGTCGATCAGATTTATGAATATAGGTGGTCCGATGCTAGGGTGTTCGATGAATTCGACGGGAATTACTCTGCTCAGACCAGGATCCGAGCTCGATGCCAAGGCGGCCAAGGCGTCTGCTTGGGCGTTTTCGGCCCGAGGGATCCTAGTAAGGGGGAATTGGTCAAACTTTTGGGTTAGATCCTTGAGTAAGGTTAGATATGCTTCCATTTTTTCGTCCCTTGCTTCGTACTCTCCTCTGAATTGGCTAGCTACCAACTGAGAATTGCAGTAAGCGTGGAGATTGCGTATCTTTACACCGTGAGCTAGTCATAATCCTGCGATCAAAGCCTCATATTATGCTTCGTTGTTTGAAGCGTGGAAGATCAATCGAAACGATTGCTCTAATATTTCTCCCGTCGGGGATGCAAGTCGGATACCGATCCCGAAGCCTTGTTTGGACGAAGATCCGTCGACGTATAGGATCCAAGTTGAATTCGGTTCCTGGTCTGGCGTGCCCCCCGTCAGGTACTAGAAAATCTGCGAGCACTTGCAATTTCGCACAAGTCTTTGCGCGATATTCGTTGTCGTACTCGCTTAGTTCGATTGCCCATTTCTGTAATCTTCCTGATTGGCTGGGGCTATGCAGAACGGTGCGGAGAGGGAATGAAGTGGGCAGAACGATAGTATGAGACTGGAAGTATGGTCTCAGTTTTCTTGCCGACATGACTACGGCTAGCGCCAGTTTTTCCATCATCGGGTATCGTGTTTCCGCGTCCAGCAGCGTCTTACTAACGTAAAAGATCGGTTTTTGTTTGCCGCGTTATTCTCGTATGAGGACGCCTCTCACGGCGGTTGTCTTTACCGTGATGTAGAGAAATACGCCGCGATGTCTTTACCGCGATGTCTTTACCGCGTCTTACTAACGTAAAAGATCGGTTTTTGTACTTCGCGTTTCGTCTTAGAGGATACCATTTCTATCAACGCCGTGATTTTTTTTGGGTTGGCTTCGATCCCTCAGTAAGTGACGAGATACCCCAAGAATTCTCTGGATGCGACTGCGAACCGACACTTCGCAGGATTCAACTTCATATTATGAAGGTTGAGTCTCTCGAAATATTCTTGGAGGTGCGTGAAATGATCTTGCTCTTCGAGCAATTTTACGAGCATATCGTCGATATACACTTCCATTGGTTTCTCGAGTTGTTTGGCGAACATGCGATTTACGAGTCGTTGATAAGTCGCGCCGGCGTTCTTAAGACCGAAGGGAATTACCTTATAGTAGTAGGTTCCGCGATCAGCTATGAACGCGGTTTTTTTTCCGATCTTCAGGGTTCATCATGATCTGATTGTACCCCGAAAAAAGCGTCCATGAAAGATAAGATTTTGTCCCCTGCAGTTGCCTCGACCATGCGATCGATGTACGGCAGCGGATAACTATCTTTAGGACATGCTTTATTGAGATCGGTGAAATCAACGCAAACTCGCCACTTTCCGTTCTTTTTCTTAACGACGACAGGATTACCGAGCCAGTCAGGATATGGAACTTCTCTGATCGATCCGACTTTGAGGAGTCTGTCGACTTCGTTGTTGACCGCCTCGGCGCATTCCGCCCTAGTGTCCGTCTTTTTTGTTTGACGGGTTTGGATGTTGGGTCAACATTGAGTTCTTTGTGACTTGTGATGTTAATGTCGATTCCTGGCATATCTTCCCCAGTCCATGCGAACGTGTTCGAGTTTCATTTCAGACACGTCAGGAGTTCGGCTTTTAAGGTCTCACTCAGGTTCGCACCAATTTCGACGCAGCGTTCTGGGAAAGCTTCATCGATGCATACCGAGATGATAGGCTCGCAGGTTGGCTCGCATTTTCCATCTAATGCCTCGGCTGCTCGCAACTGCCAGAAGATTTCCATTTGATCTTGCTCAGGGGCGTTGTCGAGGGCAGACGATTTCTTTTTCTTTTTGGAAGAAGCATCAGTCGGTAGATTTTTCAGTTTTAAATCTGCGGAATAGCAAACCTGTGAGGTTCTCCGATTTCCCCATATAGTCTCGATTCCGCACTGAGTCGGAAACTTAAGGCACATATGATACGTCGATGGAACCGCTCGCATCGAGTTTAACCACGGTGTCCCTACGATTGCGTTGTAGGACATGGGTCGATCGACAACTTGGAATTCGGCGAATTTTACTATGTTTCTGGCGCCAACCGTAAGGTTGATTGTGCCGAGAGTCATAGTGATTCTCCCGAGAGTCCTACTAGTGGGCTTGCGTTTTCCGCGATTTCAGATAGATCGATTTCCCTTCTCTTGAGAGTGTTTTTGAAGATGATATCAGCCGAGCTTCCGGTATCGACTAATATCCTTGCGACATCCATATTTTGGATCGTCAGCTCGATGACAAGAAGATCGTTGAGAGGTTTGATCGAATCGATCGTTGCTCTTTCCTTGAACGGGGTGACGTCGCCGTTTAAGTTAGGCATATCTGTTCGTTCCAGCGATTATGTGTAAGAGAATCCGACCCCCCTCCTTCTAGCACCAAACTGTGGGAACCGAGATTCACACCGTCAATTATGGAAACTTAGGGAAAACCCTAATTCTCCCGAGGTCCTGGATCTCTGCGGAAATCACTAAAACGAAAGAAGTTAAAAGAATATAGATGAACAAGAACAACGACGAACAGAATACAGATAAAGAATTTGCGTGAGAGCTTTTATTGAATAAGAGATTGACTGCTGTTACAAAGAGAATTTCGGAACTTAGACGTCAAAACGTTCTAAGGATCCGACTTGCTAGTCTAAACACCTAAGTCCTAAATTCGCCTAAGCTAACAGCCGCCTCTCTAGGTCTAATTTTCGTCCTCTGCTTCTGTCCTCTGCCTCTTGCTTATATACTCCCTTCCTTGGCGGTTTGGTCCTTCCATTTCGCCCAGATTCGAGGTTATCGAGAATCTTCCATTTATCTTTTTCTTTCCTTTTTTGCCGCAGAAATCTTCTATTTATCTTCATCTTTCCTTTTCTGCCGCGGAAATCTTCTATTTATCTTCGAACTTGACATTTATTTACTTTCTGCGAGTAAATCGTCAAAACGCCGTCGCATCTTTGGGTTAAACTTCGTTCAAAGTCGCGAGTGGGATTTTTATCGCGTTTTAGGACTTTCCGAGCCGTTTAGAAATAAAACCGTTTTGTGATTTTGGTTAATCGTTGCCGTTTTCTACGATTTACTCGAAGTTTTATTAAAAATGCGTTTTTACGATTTCTCACGAAAGATCTTGAGTAAATTGTATAGTTTAGGCAATGTTCGTTTAACCGTTGCAGTTTCATACGATTTCCTTGAGTTCTTTCGAGAAAACAAGACTTTATGGTTTTTATCGTAAAACTCGAACGATAGGATGGATCGAGACGAAACGAGAGACATTTCGACCGTGGTTCAGAACATGATCGTGTCGGAGGACGTATGCCTTGAATCGAGGACGTGGGAGATCGAGGCTTGGGATAATTAGCTCGACGTACGACGAACCAAACCGGACCGGTTCAGCTCGCCGTACGGCGAGGTATACGGGACGCCCCTAGCTCGCCGTACGACGAGCTAGTTCGGCCGAACCAGCTCGCGGTTTACGGCGGATGCTGTTTTTCGCGGTTTTGTGCTTAACTCGGAAGATCGTGTAATCGGCGTTTGTTTCGTTCTTTCGAGATAACGATTTCCGAGTTTTCCGCGAATTTCCTTTCTTCGGAAACTTATTAAAATTTTATAAAACGATTTTGTATTGTTTTATAAAACGACTTGTCGAGTTTTATAAAACGTATTTTATTTTTCTTTTCGCGGAAAGTAATGATTTTATTCCTCACGGAAATTATCGTAGACGTTGATTTCGAGGTTACGGGTTTTGACACCAACAATGAGGTTCAGATGTAGTACTTGGGATCGAATCCACAAAAACTCTAGGATTACACAATAGATTATAGTATTTGAAATAAAGTTTGACTGGAATGGTTTAATGGTTTAAAACTGTAAATAAATGAGGTAAACAAGGTAGTTGTTCAATAGCTTGTCATGAAGTTGTTGTCAGTTGGGAAAGTAGCTAGAATCAAGTATTATCTCAGGTATGAAAGGTATGTGACTTGATTTGAACCTTAAGGGTTTATTTGCTCATGAACTCAAACTTTTAGCAAAACCAATAAGGTTTCCATTTTCTAGAGCTCAGATCTTGATGCTTGCTCAAATATTACCCTATGGAGCAACTTACTCTCTCAAATAAGAGATCTATTGCAGTACTAAGGGATCGAATCCACAAAGAGCTATATAACCTATTAAATCTAATCAATCAATAATCTATGTGAATGTAGATAGTAAATCACAGTAACCAAGTAAATAAGAAATATTCTTATTAAGCAAGACAATTACTTAACAAGAATGGAATGAGGGTTTTGAAACTTTAATGGAAATGTGTTAGACTTAGGGTTTTTATTCAGGTGTTTGAGATTATAATCCTATAGGTGTTATCTAGTTATTTCCATTGTATTAAAGAGCATTAAATATCTTAACAACAGATTCACTAAACTTTCATTTAATAAATAAGCCTACTGACTATAATGCTATTGACCAAGCTAAGAATTTCCGATCAATGATAGTCTCGATCGATTATTCTAGAGGAATATCGACCGATTCACTTTACTCACCATTGATCGATTTCTTATGGGAATATCGATCTATGCGACGCAGCTCGATAACAAAAACGGAAAATTGCTTCCGTCCTTGACCTTCTGCTTATATACTCCTTCTATGGGCAGTATGGTCTTTACTTTTCTGCCTTGATCCGCTCTTATCGGAAATCTTCCAGTTATCTCGATCTTTCCCTTTCTCTTCGAAAAACTTCTATTTTTCTTCAATATGGACATTTATCAACTTCTGCGGATAATAGAAAAACCTTCATTGTATCTTTGGGCTGGACCTATTCAGAGTCACTAGTGGGCCTTTATCGCGTTTTAGGACCTTTCGGGCCGTTTTCCTATTTAACGATTTAATGACTTTAGACGAGATCATTTCCTGATACGATGCCGTTTTTAAGTAATCATCTCAAATTAATCGTATAGTTTGGCAATGTTCAGTGTTTCGTTTAACCGTTGCCGTTTATATGATTTACTCGAGGTTTTACGAGAAAGCGCGTCTTTTGTGATCTTTTATAAAAATCTCGAGTTAATCGTATAGTTTGGCAATGTTCGGTGTTTCGTTTAACCGTTGCCGTTTTATATGATTTACTCGAGGTTTTACCAGGTAACGAGTCTTTTGCGGTTTTTAATAAAACATCTCAAACTAATCGTATAGTTTGGCAAAGTTTGGTGTTTCGTTTAACCGTTGCCGCTTTATACGATTTACCCGAGGTTTTACTAAAAGCACGCCTTTTACGATTTTTATCGTAAAACTCAAATGGTAACGCGGATTGAGACGAAACAAAAGACGTTCTGATCACGGTTAAGAGTACGATCGAATCATGGGGCATAGATGGTTGAACTTAGCTCGCCTGTTGGCGAGCTGGTTGCATATGTGGTTAGCTCGCCCGTTGGCGAGCTGTACACATGTGTTCAGCTCGCCTAAAAGGTGTGGTCAGCTCGCCCATTGGAGAGCTGGACAGATGTGTTCCGCTTGCCAATGGGCGAGCTGGTCACATGTGTGGTCAGCTCGCCCATTGGCGAGCTGGACAGATATTTTCCGCTCGCCAATGGGCGAACTGGTCACATGTGTGGTCAGATCGCCCATTGGCGAGCTGGACAGATGTGTTCAGCTTGCCAATGGGAGAGCTGGTTACATGTGTGGTCAGCTCGCCCATTGGTGAGCTGGACAGGTGCGTTCAGCTCGGTTTCGATCTTTTCTTGTTTTCTAGACCCGAGGTCCTTGCGGAGAACGAAAGGAGAAGTGCCCGTAGGTGTTGATTCCGATCTTAACAATAGTTTTAATATCTCGGGGCGTTTGGAGGTTACAGCCGTTTTTTTGTTAACTTAGCAAATAAAACAATCGAATTGTTTTATTCGATTTCGCGACGATTGTGGGAACCGAAATTCACACTGTCGATTTCCGTAAAATAAGGAAACTTAGAAAAACCTTAATTTTCCAGAGGACCCGGATATCTGCGAGAGCCAACAACAAGTAACCAAATAAATGCGGAAATTATGAAAAACATGATAAAACGATTTTCTAAAGAAAGTTGAACTTATATCGAATTCGCGTAAGACCGTTGCGATCTTTACAAGAGATTACAAAAGATTTGGCCGCAGGGGCCATCAGAGAGTTATCAACATAAAACCCTAAACCTAGTCGAGTCGCAGCTCAATAACAAAAGACGAAAAATATAAGAAAAAGGGAGTTTGATTGATTTCGGACTGAACCTTATGAAAGGCTGCCTACGTACCCTTTTCGGGGATCAAGTCAAACGTAGTTCAATTGGTAGAGCTGGAAAAGAGATCGAACTGCCTAGGCGAGTTCGTATAGTGATTGAGTGACAGTCATAGAAACCGAACTTGTCGAGAAATAAGCTTAAGTTTCTAAGTGTAGAGAGTTCTGAGTCTAAAAGAGTTGTGTAAAAATCGCCCCCTTCTTATGTCCTTAACCTTCTGCTTATATACTCCCTCCTTAGGCAGTTTAGTCATTCCTTTTCGCCCAGATTCGAGTTTATCGGGAATCTTCCATTTATCTCGATCTTTCCATTTTTCCTCGGAAATCTTCTATTTGTGGGAACCTAAATTATCGTACTGTCAATATATCGTAAATGCGGGAACTTTGAGTAAACCCTAAGTTCCCAGAGGACCCAGCTATCTGCGGAACGGTACAACAAGAGTAGACTTAGCTACGTGAGCCATCGGTGAGATTCCTAACCCTAGCAATCTATGACCAAAACCCAAGTTGAGACGCAGGTCGATAACGAAAACGAAAATATTCCTAAATGCTAAGTTTGGTGGTGAAAGCTCTGAAAACTCGTCCTCTGCTTCTGTCCTCTGCCTCTTGCTTATATACTCCCTTCCTAGGCAGTTTAGTCTTTCCATTTCGCCCAAATTTGAGTTTATCGAGAATCTTCTATTCATCTCGATTTTTCCTTTTTTCCTGCAGAAATCTTCTATTTATCTTCAAACTTGCCATTTATCTTCGAATTTGACATTTATCTTCTTTCCTATGAGTAAATTATCAAAACTTCGTCGTATCTTCGGGTAAGATTTCGTTAGAGTCGTGAGTGGGCTTTTATCGCGTTTTAGGACATTCCGAGCCGTTTAGCGATAAGAAACCGTTTTACGAATTTTGACGAGATCGTTTCCTGATGCGATGCCGTTTTTAAGTAAGTTTCTCGAGTTAATCATAAAGTTTGCCAATGTACGATGTTCCGGTTAATCGTTGCCGTTTTCTACGATTCACTCGACGTTTTTATTAAAAACGCGTTTTTTTTTTCGATTTCTCAAGAAAAATCTCGAGTAAATCGTATAGTTTAGGCAATGTTCGGTGTTTTGTTTAACCGTTGCCGTTTTATACAATTTCCTTGAGTTCTTTCGAGAAAACAAGACTTTACGGTTTTTATCGTCAAACTCAAAAGATAGGACGGATTGAGACGAAATGAGAGACATTCTGACTGTGGTATGGAACACGATCGTGCCGAGAACGTATACCTTGATTCGAGGATATGGGAGATCGAGGCTCGGGATAATTAGCTCGACGTACGACGAACCGAACCGGACCGGTTCAGTTCGCCGTATGGCGAGCTATACGAGACGTCCCTAGCTTGCTGTACGGTGAGCTAGTTCGGCCGAACCAGCTCGCGTTTTACGACGGTTACGGTTTTTCGAGGTTTTGTGCTTAACTCATAAAATCGTGTAATCGGTGTTTGTTTCGTTCTTTCGAGATAATGATTTCCGAGGTTTCCGCGGATTTCCTTTGTTCGGAAACTTATTAGAATTTTATAAAACTACTTCTCGGGTTTTATAAAACGATTTTTCGAGTTTGTTACAATGATTTCCCGGTTTTTATAAAACGACTTCTCGAGTTTTATAAAACGACTTCTCAAGTTTTATAAAACGTATTTAGTATTTTTTTACTGGAATTTTTGGCCATTGATTCCGTCGTACCGATTTTGACCCCAACAGTTAGCTCCCAAGCTCGTAAGAGTCGTGGAGTTCTTGCGAGCGGTTTGAGATTGTTTGGCAAGTTTGGTAGAATTAGGCGGAACTTTAATGGCAAAACTCCAAAGGTGAATAGTAAAAATTTTCCTTATAAGTATATGGGGTAAATTTTCAAATTGTTTACTCATTCTCTTCCATAACTTATCTAAAAATCAAGAAGTTTTCTCTCTTTTTCTTCCTTTGGGTATCTTCATAGTTGTCAAGTATGTTTTCAAAAAGAAGAACTCGTTCATCCACTAGTTCTGATTGCCACAGCTCCGAAGAAACGAATTCTCGACCTCAGATTGCAGTTCCAAAGGAGGAAAACTTGTTTCCATCAGTCGACCCGAAGGACCATGAGGCGTATTGGGCGATAGGAGGTGGGTCGAGTTCCGCTGCACCCGACACCTGGGTCCCATCTTTGTTTGATTCCAACCAAGCTCCCGAATGTCCGAGTTCAGTCCTTCCCAATGGTCTTGACTTTATTAGAGAGTTTTGCCGAGTTCCGGAGGCATTCGAGTTTCGCTTCCCGAGAGAGTAAAAAGGCTGCGCCTGACGGGTTCTTAACGTGCTACGATGTTTTTCTATTGTAGTGTCATTTATGGTTTCCGATTTCTGAAATCGTCATTCGATATCTTCATAGGCTCGGACTGTCGATCAGCCAGTTGAACCCGTGCGGTTTGCAACAACTCGTCGGTCTCTTGACTCTAAGTTACGAGTGAGGAATAACCCTCAGTGTTGATCATCTCGAGGGTTTACTGAGGCCTGAAGAGACGACGCTGAGAGTTAACTTATGTCCTCGCACGGAGATAGTCACTGGTTGCATGTCGAAGAATTCTTCCTGGAAGAAAAACTTCTTCTATGTTCGTATTGACGGTGCATCAGTCGAGGAGAGCTGCATTCCCTTTTTCGTGACCACATTGGGTTGGAAAGGTAAGCGATCCGAAGGCATATGATTTGCTTTGCTTTTTTTTTTTTTTCACTTATTTGCTTTTGTTTTCTGTAGGTACCAGCCCTTTACCCCCGCATCCAGCGGATATTTCGATTGTCACTGATTTGCTTCAAGGTGGGGAAGTTAGTTGGGGTAGATTTTCTCCGCAGCATGTTTGCCATGCGGTTGCTCTTTTTCAATATCGGCTTTTTGCGGATTCTACGATTTGTGAAGAGGATCCATGCATAGGAGAACTTATCCCATACATGCCTTCGACGAGCAGTGATAGGTCGAGATATCGGAAAGACAAACACCAGATCATTGATGTTGATGCATCTGATCGCGCTGCCTCCCCTGACAACATTCTCAAGGATTTCCTCGATAGTCAGGCGGATGAAGGCGCTTGGTCAAATGCAGGAGGGTCATCAACCTCTAACTTCCCGGGTGGCGTTCCTGACCATGTTCCGGAGTTTGCAAGAGGATCCAAGCAAGCCAACGAGGTTTGTTTTATTTAAACAACTTATGATTGGATAGTTTTGCTTATCTTCTCTTTTTATAGGCCCTTCTGACCATGAGCCGAGCCCTAAATGACCGTAGTACCGAAGCTCGTCTTGCTGAGTTTCGCACGGATATGGCGTAAAAAGAAGCGAGTGCGCGATTAGTGCTCGCCGTGCCAAGGAGCTTTCTGATCAGAGAATTCGTCGCGCTTGTCGTGCAGGCAAAAGGGAGGTTGCTGAAGAAATGAGGATCCGTCGTGAGCGGTTTGCGACTGGTTACTCAAATGCCGAGGTCGCTCAACGGGCCAATGGTGATTACCTCGAGTGTCGCGGTGTTGTTCATGGGTTGTCTCTTACTCAGAACGTGGGTTACTCGTATGCTAAAGAGTATACAGTGCAATTGGAGAGCTTGGATCAAAGGAGAGACATGCAGCCTGAACTATTTGATCTTAGGGCGCGCAAGTGGGATCAGTGGAACCCAATCGTGGTGTCGCCGGATTCAGTTGAAGTTGAAGTCGGGCCTGAGATTTCGGACGCGAGTGGCGAAGTCGATCAACCAAGGTTTGATACTAATGTTGGCCAGAGCTCGGCGTCCATGTTTGATAATTTCGAGGTATGATGTTATTGTTTTTTGATTTTGTTTTTTTTTTCGGGACTGGCCGTTGGTGGCTTTGAATCCTTGCCGCTGGGCAGCGTGTATCTGAATGAAAAATTTTAATAAAAATATTTTCTAAGTATGAAATCTGTGTTTCGTTTTAGATGTAGAGGGAAGAGTACGAGTTGTCGTCTCGTATCTAACTCTGAGTGTAGATCGTCCGGTTTGTTTACTCGGAATGTTTCAATTTTCGCGAGTGTTTAGATGTGGGCGAAGAGACATGCCTTTAGGATCTCGATTCATGCCTTGAGACATTAGAGACCAGTGTGCTGGGTTTATGGCAAGACCTAGGTTTACTTTCGGATTGAGGCTATGCGATGACTAGACGGATTTCGTTTTGCCTGTTACGATTTTAACCTGATTCCATACCAATTTGGAATCTGCGATAGATTCTTAGCTTATACGATTTGTCTGGTTGGAATCGAGCATCTCACCGGGAACAATTTCTAAAACCACCACCAATGGAGATTCTATCCCTTAGAACTCTAAAATAAGTATATAATATATACATATACAAATATACATATTTTAGAACTCCAATGGATAGAACCCCCATTGGAGGTGCTCTAAGTTGCCCAGAAGTGCTGACCAAAAATTTGGATTTCTTTTATAGCTCGCTATTTTAAGTAGTCGGATGTATGCGGACCAATAGGTCGGTGCATTTGTTTAGGACGGCTAGCGTGCTCGACGGGGCCAATCACCAAGCGTTTGTATTTTTTATAGTCGCGGATGGACTTTAGTGAAGTATTTTTCTTTAAGACTTTAGGCGACGTCTCGCCGGTTCTTTCCGAAAATATTTTGGTGTACAAGTTCCGTAGAAATGATT